>JABJVR010002478.1:1654-54646 GCA_025773905.1 Chitala chitala
CCCCCCCCCCCCAAGCCAACTTCATATCAGACCCGCACAACAGGAAACATCAGCCTGCTTTCATTCATGCTTTTACTGCAAGACGTTTCACAGTGCAGAACAACACATGTACCCTGACGGAATCAAAACAGGCAGATAAGGCCAAGTGTAACACGTCGCTTTAAAAGCAGGAAGCTGAAGCAGAAAAGAACACTGTGAACACCACAGGTTCCAGGCTCGGGCCAAAGGCAGCACAGTGCTGACCTGATCAGACCTCGAGCCTCCCATAGGGACCGGCTGCACGGTCGCCTTATCAGCACACGGACTGAGCACCCGGTCACCACACTGCGCATCCCATAACATGCACTGCCCTGGCCTCTAACCCGGGTAGGAAAACCACAGATGGGGGTGCTTCAGAACAACATCGGCAGAGCTGCCCTTCAGCATAGAGGGAACTAAAAATCAAGACTGTCTTGAACTTCACAAGTGGCCATTTAACACACACACAGTACCAACATGGACTCCCAGACAGATGAGGTTCTGCGGGGACATCCTACAACAGGATTGCTGGCTCCCAGAGGTTAGTAGTCACACTGATCGTGACTAAATGAACCCAGGTGAGCGCGTCTGACACAAACAGCCTGGAGAGGCATCTACTGTACACCAGAACCTGAGGGGGAAGGGGTAGTCTCACCCTGCACAGGGAGGGGTGTTTATGTGGCAACCACTCAAGAGACGAGCAGTGCGAGATCCTCCAGGGAGCGCAGTCACGGCAGGTCTGGCAGCTAAACCGCAGAGGTGAAGCCTCTGTCTGACCTCACTAGAATTTCACCACAGAAACTGTCTAAACAAATGGGAGGTAAAAATCCTAGAGAGAATGCTTGGATGTGATGCACACGCGTGCATGCGCATGCACACGCGCACACACACAACCCAAAGATTTGGCTGCACATGGGACACCCTAAGCACAGGGTCCTTGCATCCTCAGACAGGTAGTCATGTGACTGCAGCAACACAGCCCCCAAAACTCCTGAAGAAGGTGAGCATACTGCAAAGTCCCAGAGGAGGGCTAAATACAGCAGACAAGTAAATGATGTAGACCACCAAGAGCACTGCGACGGAGAGCGTGTTCGTCACGTCATACCGCTGAACAGCTGCCTCGCTCCTTACCCTCAACAGCATCTGCAATTCTGAGCTGTGCGGCACCCCTGACGGCGGGACGCAGAACCCAGGTCACGTTACTGTCCCCCTGGCGAAAACAGGGCCAGCCTCTAACAGCGAGGCACCATCTGTTCGCCCATCCGTCGTCTCCACACCCACTGTGATCCGATGTCCGTCAACGCCTTCATTTGCGCTTCTACTGTGCCGCTGACAACGGCAACTAACGTTAGCCCACATCACACACGTGTTTTTGTCATGTCTGTTCCAATCGTCCATGAGCACATGTCGAAGCCCAGCGTCCCACAAAAGAAACCTCAGCCTTTGCATGGTCAACGTGCTCATGCAGAGCTCAACCTCAACTAAGCGCCAAAAAGCACGGCCAAGAATCTATTGGCACTTCTACGACGAACATGCAGAGAGGGATTCTGGCCTCAGACCTCTGATATGCACAACTCTCCATTCATCCATCCATCCATCCAGGCAGCCTACAGACGGAGCCCATCACACACCTCCATGCTGTCTCCTGAAAACTCACCGAAGAGGTCCTACAGAACACATTTGCGAGCAGCTCTCTCCATCAGCAAAGACAGACTGCTAATCTGCCATGGTGCACATGAAACATGCACACACTTGTACTTGTCTGTTGAATGCTTTCATATTGTGATCCTTAGAAGTGGAAGTTGCCACTAAACCTAATAACAGACTCCCAACAGGCATGAAACCAGCATCCAGGCGGATGAGAAAAACAGGAAGCAAGAAGACTACAGAAAGTGGAGTTTGCCCAGTCATTAACTCAGAGGCGTTGTCATTACCACAGATCACGCTGGACCGGCAACGCTACACAGTACTCACACAACAGTCAGCGGAGGCAGGTAGCCAACGAGGCGGACACGCCTGTGAGGCTTAGAAGGGATGAACGAATCACAAACCTTCAAAACTTCAAAGGCGATTTGGAGAGTAGTCTCTCCAGGGGCAGCTACCAATTTCCCTTCCAGCCTCTTTTCCCATGAAGTCCCATTAACATGCAGGGTACATCGGAGGCCCCTGCTGCAGCCGAGCTGATGCTCTCCAGGAAAAGCCAACAAACAGGCAGGCTCAAGATTTAGGATTAATCCCACTACAGGCCAAGAGCTGTTTTATACCCCCATCTTCAGTGAGACCTGCCTTTCAGGCAGAACCAGTGCTGTCCCAATGCTAAGTCAGAGAGGCACCAAGGTGAGAGAATTTACCACCTAACTCACGTGACATTTACTTAAATTACACAGGACCTTTTACAACAATGTGCCTCAAAACGCTTTACAGAAGAAATTGCAGATGTTACAGCAACTGCAATATGAATAAGCACAAATAAAGCCAGATAACAGTGGAGGAGAGGAACCAAAAACTCCCTAGTGTGGAGAAAAAAAAATAAAAAATGCTACGAACATACTGAAGATCCCGTGGAGGACACATTAGTCAGTAAATAGCTGACAAAAAGCTGAAAGACTTTTGATCTAGTTGGTGCTAGCTTCAAAGTAAAGTCAGGTTACTGCAGTTACAGTACAGTAAACTAAACGGTACTGAAACAAATGAACTGGTCTGCACCCACAGGCCTGGCAGGTTTTAGGGTTCAGATGCAAAACTCTACCTTAAACACACAATTAGGAAACATCAGAAAAAAAAAAAAAACAAAGGAACTGTTTAGCCTTGTATGTGACATGCTTGTTCCTGCATCAAAACATCACACATACAAACGCACACAGCAGCGCAGAAAAAAGCTAAGCAGCTGATGAGCAAGAGGATTTTGAAAGTGAGGAAAAAGTGGATAAAAATAAAATGCAGGTTTAAAAATCTGGAGGAGCAGAGAGAGAGTCAGTCAGTCCAAGGGAGCTAGCTGCTATTTTTAGCAAGAGAGTTTTATTCTAAGGGGCTCTGCTGCTACCCCCCCCCAAGCCTCTGTTCTAGCACATCATGTTCGAAAATAAATACTGGGGGGGGTCTTGTAAAAGGCAGGTGGAAGAGCAGACAATGAGCACGACAGCATCAAATCCCTTATTTTTATTCCATGTGTGGGTGAGGCTAAAAGCTGAGGATCTGTTTGAGAGTCTGGTAAAAATGTTCCAGCCTTGCTGCTGTACAGAGAAGCCTCAACACCCTTCCCTTTCCATCACATGGACACACACCTTTATCCGTTTTCCAACTCTACACTAAGCTAAACAGCCTGCCAACCACCCGCATCCCCAGTTCCGCTGAAACCCCTTCCTTTGCTGTCGCTCTAACCCCACCCCCACGCTGCCCACAGAAGACATACTTGCAGGGAATTCCTCATTACCTCATCACCGTCCCCGTTCAGGCGCGCGGCTCGCGGGCGCCCTTCTCGCACCGACGCGTGTGCGCACACACGCTCGGAGGGACCGAGGCTGTGACTCACAGCCAGAGAAACACGCACACCCACACCTTTACCTGCACTCTGCCTGCCCCCAGTCCCCAGCACATAGGCTTTCGTGAACAGCGCTACGTCACATGGGTAATCCAGAAACAGCACTTACTTCCAAACTAAAAGGCAGCACCTTGGTGGGCTGCAAGCATCCACACAGGTAGTGATTAACGCATGACCACAGTCCACAGCTGGCCCATCCAGAGTCACATTCAACTCGGCATACTGTAAAAGCCCATCTTACCACAGAAGAATTAGGTATATAATTAGCTCTTCTTAAAAAGCAAGGCTCTCAGAAGCATGCTGCAAGAGTAAAAGGAAAATTAAAATGGAAAGATGGAGAGCAGAAAGAGAAAGGCGAACAGCAGAACAGAGTCAGGATCCTGAAAAGAACATAAGACCGTGAGCGCGTGCACACGCACACACCTTACTGTATCACCCTGTTTTCAGCTCGCACTGTTTTCCCGACGAGCTCCGTCCAGCACCTCTTCACACGCGCCACGCAGCCGGACGCGATCCACACAGCGCTGATGATGCCTTCATCTCCAGGGTTCGCCCAGCCGATTCCACCCCCCCTCCTCCGCCAGAAAGCCAAACACTGCGTTGTCCTACGTACTTGAGCGATGGTGGTGGAGGTGGTGGGGGGGGGGGCAGCCGGTGCTCCCTCCCAGCAGAATTCCCCACGTTTTCTGCAACGTGCCAGTATGCGAAGCCTGTCGACCTGGACCCCGTCTTTTTGTGAATGGAACACGAGTTGAAGTGTGCTGAAGTGTGCTGTGCCCTGCCGCTGCCTCGCTTCTCTCTCTGTCGTGATCACGCATCCCCCCCCCACTTCTCTCTCCTTCTCCTGCTCTCTCTCCCTCTGAAACTGTGCCAATGTAATCGCAATGACAGGCACCCCGTGGGCTGTGCAAACAGTCCGGCCGCTAAAAAAATCGTGTGGCACAGGTTGCAGCGCAAACTCTCAGGCACAGTCCCACCCAGCAGGGCAGTGCCATGGCAGGCGCCAGGGCTTTGCCCCGTTCTTGAAGCCCTATGACTCCAGTTGCACTGGCAATGCATTTAGAGATGCTGAAGACAGCCTAACAAGTGGAGCTCATGCATCGCTTCTCCTAATGGGGCAGTGGCTCTCACCCCCCCCAAAACATCAGCCCAACATCAGAGGTTCTCGCTGGACTGGTGCCAAAGCAAAGTTGCTGCATGACGTCAGCTCAGCAGGTGTTTTCTCCAGCACTACTGCCTACCGAACTAACAGCACTGGCAGCCAAACGTCACAGATCCTTAAAAACATCTTTCATTTCAAACCGAGAAACTCAGCCCAAAAAGCTGTCGGAAATTGTGATGGGGCTCTGGCATCCAAGCATATTTATCAATAAATTTATACATTAAATATTATCATATTTATCAATTATAATTTCAGGAACTGTACAACAATCACACTTTTACCTACACCTGTTAAGGTTTTCACACAATGCAACACACTTCCAAACTTGATTTTTTTCCCCCCTCAAATTTTTGTTTAAATATTTTTGTTTTTTTTTTTTTTTTTTTTTTAAAGCATACAAGGAGAGGTTATTTTAAATAAAAACCAACAAAGTTCTACACAAACTGAGAAAGGTGCATCTGGAGAGAGTATCTGTAGGAAGATGGAACCTCACTGACGTCAGCGAGCAATGGAAACCCCTACGGCATTTAAAAAAAAAAAAAAAAAAAAAAAAGAAGTTCCCACGTCTATAATGGCGTTGTCAGCAGAGCTGATCGGTGACTCACGCGCATTCTGTGTCAGGGTGAGTTCACCCTTGGCCATGGGAAACCCCATGTGACAGGGACAGGAGGACAGACTGAGACACGCCCACGGCACCACCAACAACTCGGCTGGGCCAGACTTAGATGAATGAGCATCAGAAGTTGGCTGGCTGGCTTTAAGGTGTTTGTCACTGCAGCTCTGACACACAGGGGTGTGTGAGCACGCACAGCTAAGAAACATTTTACTGGTGTTCTGAGCTTGACAACGGCATTGCTATCTCTTCCCATTCCAGCATAAAGGACCTCCATATTCCAATCAACCCCTCAAAAAAAAAAAAATAAAAAATAAAAAAATAAAAAAACCCATTCATACAACAAAATACATTTAAATTGCCATTTGACTAACTGACATTGACCAGTGGTTTGCTAAACCAAGCTTACGTAGCTACTGCTGGTAACGCACCACGTGCGCTGAAATGCAAAGACATCGGAAATACTGTGTGTAGCACCTACTACAGCTTCACTGTGATGGTCATGCCAAAACAAACAAAAGAGAATACATGCGAAAGGCTGTACAAAACAGCTGTTGTACAAAACCATCGCCACAGTTTATATTTCAGGCTGGGGCATTTTTGAAGCATCATAACATTTAAAAAATGAACAATTTACAAACTTGGGTGTTAAAAAAAAAAAAAAAAAAAAAAAGGTGAAGTATTACATAACTATTCTCATTTTGTACATCCATTTAGGAGCTGCCATAAAATGCTACTTTACGTTGCTGGCATTTCAAAATCTAATGATTCAGTCGACAGCCTTCCCACTTCACCCTTCAGAAACACATTAACATGACAGGTAAAAATTTCAAGCAAGACGCTTCGGTGCTCAGCAAATAAACACGCTGTTTTCCTTAGGAAAGTCTACTGCACTAAAAGGTTACCACTGAAAGCATAAGGAAAAATAAACATTTTCTAAGGCTGCCACGTGCCTCTGACCACAGCAGTCAGGTGACAGTATGACAGCAGATGATAATAAGCAGCCATGGAGTGAGGTGGGGAGGGGGCTAATTTCCTCAAATCTAGATGTGAAGTTCTGTTGTCGAAGGGTGACGCATCTGCACATAAGACACAGGCCTTCTGCTGAACTGAGAAGGTACAGACGGCTAACGGAGCAGTCACGACTAAGGCACGAAGAAGCCAGTGGGAAACTGCACACAGCCATCAAACACACACTATCAAAACACAGGGAAAAGGAAAGCATGACACCTACAGGGGAACACCATCACTTATGGCATCAAAAAGCTTCTGGCCAGCCCTTCTCAACAACAACCATCCTCACAGTCCTGATGTCTCTGGTTTTCCCAGTTGGCTGAGCTGTGGAGTGCGCATTAGTACCCGATTCTCAGCCTTCATGCTTCATTACAAGCTAACCTTACTAACCTTATTGTAAATAAAAATCACGTTACTGTTTTGAACAGAAAACGTCTTAAATGTAAACCAAACTCACTGCTAGAATGTTGATTAAGCAGAAAGATTAATAGCATAAAGGGCTTTTTAACAAAGCAGAGCTCCACTATATTACAGGCTTTCTATTGCGTGTCTTTTCTGCCTGCCTGCCCCCAGCGTCTGCCCCCTCAGCATGGTGACAGCCCATCCTGCCCAATCTGAGCTCAGAACCAACACCCTCCTCCGTTCTCACCCTCCTCCAATCTCTGATCAATCACTTGTTTGGAAAATGACACCAGGAAGAGCGAGAGAGACCAACAGAGACACCAGCAGAGGCATGAGAAAAGACACCAGGAGAGAGAGAGAGTGAAAGGAAGAGCAAGAGACGCAGTTACAGCACCTCTCCTCCAGCAGGCTGCTATAAATAGAACTTCCAGTCAAAAAAAAAAAAAAAAACCCAGTGGGCGCCCACACACACAACCCGCTCAAACCCAACATACAAACCGTGGGGCAACACACCAACACAAAAAAAAAAAAAAAAAAAAAAAAAAAAAAAAAAAGTCTCAGGAACACGCAGTAGGGCATAATGCTGCAATGAGGCACTGTCCAACACAAATACATTATATATCCCCATTTCAAAACCCATCTTTAGCATTGGAACACATACATTAGTGTCAACCAAAATAACTACTCAGCTTCCATTATTTCTCAACAACTGTCATAAATTTTGCTCCACAGATATTCAACATAATACAATTAAGCAATTTCAAACCAAATAATTGCACATATAGAAAACAAGTATACATGAATAGGCACAGAGGTACAGATTCAAAACTTACGCAACTAACAACAAAACATTTCCATATTGTCATACCACTGAACAAAACAGAACAGTAAACCAACTGTAAACTACCATTTTAAGAGCTTAGTGATAATGGCTATCGTGTCTAACCTTCTAGTCAATTTTTTGACCAAACCAGTAAAAATGCTTAAATTAAACAGAGCCCTATGAAATTATTTCTATTGACCAATTTTTATTTTTTCCTTCCATTTTCAGTTTTATTTTCCTTAATTCAGTTCTTCACCAATTAATTATTAGTGTAAGAAAAAGTGTGTGTACGACTGCAATAAGCAGTGAAACGGCACTCAAATGGCACTTTTCGTTACTTCCACTGGAACTGCATATGCCAACTATAATCCAGTTCCAATGCAGTGCCAACTATAATCCAGTTCATGAAAGTGAATGGGACATTACTGTCCCTTGAATGTTAGTTAAATTTGAGTTTCTAAATTTTTTAGACTATTTACATACCTAATGGTGCTGTGACATTTTTCCCCAAGGTTCATGTCTAGTGATAAGTATCAAGAACCGGTAAACTGGTACCAGTTCCCTACTTGTCAGAACCAAAACATCAAAAAGCTCTTGGAAAAGTGGTGCTGCTATCAGTGTTTAATGTTAATTCATTCTAACATTTTTAAAACGTTGTTGCTACACTGTATTCCACGTCCCTCGGTGATCCAATCCACTCCGCGCGGCAAACGTGTTCACATGCCTTTCACTGGTTTGGCATTTTGAATGCCGAGCGTCATTCTGTATTCTCCAGTACGGCGGACGGGCTACAGCGTTTGAAAGCGTGGGCTCACTTTAGCAAATGTTACGCAGCAGAATACAATATGTAAAAATGTAGATGAATGTAAAGGGTTTTAAAACCAGCAACCCCATGAAACGCTTATATATTCAACATTGTATAAATCTGGAATAGTGCCTCATCTCTAGGGCCCCATGGATTCCATTTTATTTTTGTTATTCTCCGATTTATTCATTTAAGGCTCAGGTTTTTACGTTTTTTAAAGTTTTACCTACATAATTTGATATTTTGTGATCTTAAGATTTATTAAAGAGGAATACAAGATTTAGCACAAACTCCAATAAAATCATTTACAAATTCCCACACAGAATCGCAGAACCCCTTTGCATGTGTTAGTGTGACTTGAGGAAGGGCATTTTCCCCCCCTTCTCTTTGCTATTGAGATGCATTTGAGATTGTGTGTTCCATATCGTATCTTTGTGTGTACAGTCAATCACAACAAACCTACGCAAAACAAAATGACCCGATCATCATTAGGGAATTGTTCGGCTCTGAACGTAGCTGACAATGTCAAATTTGTGCTTTTTTTTTTTTTTTTTCGAAATTTTACCAATATTTCTCTTGCTTGCCACTTAGCCAAGAGTAGACGTGTCCATTATATGAAATCAAGTGCCAGAAATTATATTTTTTTTGTGATTTGCACATGTGTAGCAGATACCTCTCTGGGTCTTGCACTAAGTCCCACACACTGCATGGACTGGCTGAACTATGAACAAGTTCACCTCAAGTTAAACCACTTCTGCTAAAACTCTGCCTCTTAAAATAACAATGCAGAACCAGACTTGCTGGGAACACCCATTACTTTGTAGGTACATAAAACAGTAATTGTTCCGGTGAAAATGGCAAAATGCTTTCATCAAGACGTCAAGCATGGTTTAATAAATCAATAGCATATTGAATAGTGTAACTGTAGAAAAATTTTGAATAAAGTGATAAAGTTATCACTTCACACTATATAAACATAATACACAAATACTATATAATTAATGCCATTCTACAGTAGCAGAATAGCAGAAGTATTACTTAACAGTAGTCTTTTATGTTAACTATTAGAGCCTTGTAACTTTCTACCATGCCAATACGTTGTGCTTTCTGCATTTATTTTTCATGCACAATTCTTCTACAGGTGTGTCCCCCCCCCAAACTTTATAGAATATTGGCACCAGTTATTGGCAACTGGCACCAAAGGCTGCCGAAAACCAGTATTTGCTTTGGAAAAATTATGCTGTCAATCCCAAGACTTAATTTCATTTAGTCACAAGAAATTAAGTAGGCATATGAGGGCATCCTTGATTAAGACCAGCAATACCAAGTCAGTCAGAACTTTTTGAGTATATATAAACACACAAACTAAATTCTAAAACGTTGCTGGTATGTTTTACATATGTATGTGTAATACAACTTGTAAACCACTGGCATACTCAGTTACTCAGAGCTTGCGGCTTACAGTAAGGGAAACGCAACATCAAAGGTACATTTCTAGCAAGCACTCTGAAGCAAAAGGTAAATAAGCCTCCACGCTGCAGAAGTCGAGATGCAAGTAGATGCGTTACCCTACTTGGTTTATTAGGGCGGTCATTTGTGGTTGATGAATCTGAACCACCTGCGGATTAAGCCCAAGGTGTTGTCTTGGAAACAAAATTTCTGCCTTAGGTGGGCACTGCTTTCGCAACTGCCTATGGCAAGAGCTTGACGTGCACATCAAGTTTCCACTTCCTCAACAAAAGACCTTAAATTACACGTTTAACAACTATCTTCTATTGTATCGTTTATATAATGCATGCAGCCTGGCCAATAAAATAAAAAACCATGTAAAATTGTTGAACCACCAACACGGATAACAGAAAATATCTTTTCACCAAATTTACCACTAGGCAACAACAATTCTTGTAATGTAAACAAATAGCAAATATTTTAAAAACTGCGCAAAGTCAGTATTACTAAAACGCCCATTTCTCAACACGAACTCAATTAAAAAACGAATTTTACTAAGAAACCTTAAGTAAAAGGTTATTTAATGGCAACTGAATGAGCCCTCTACACTTCATTGTGTGAACAGGTTACACTTGGGGTCTGTACATTTGAATTGTAAAAAGCCTGGCTAACACGACACCTGAATACACGCTATACAGTAAAGGATAAACTGTCGCATAATGAAGGTGGTAGGAGTTAAATTTAATGACAAAAAAATAAGAAAGCCATGGTCACTGATACAAGAGTTGAAAATCAACAGCCCTAAAAAGTCTGATTGGATTATCCCTACTGGATACCACAGAAATATTAACATTTTGGGTTTCAGTTGAGAGCAAAATGGTCTGTGGTCACTTTTGAGGTAATCAAGTTAATTGTCAAACTGGTACAGTATGCCAACGTCAAATCCTGCCAAGCTGTTAGCTTGAAACCCCTCCCCCTCGTGTATATCAGGGCTGCCATAGTAGTACTTAACAGCAATTTAAACATCTTAAAATAAACCGCACCATCGAAATATTCCATTTCTGGATACAGATGAATATATAGGAGATTCTCTCCACCTGAATTTCAAAACTAATTACCATCTAAACCTAAAAGATAATTGAGTAGCTGAAAGACGTTGTAAATTTTCAAAGACATGTAAAGGCACAGAACCTCACTTTAACTTATATACACACATATATACATACACACACACACAATATATGGATACAGAAGATTTTGATTTTATGTATAAAGCTTTAACATGAATTAAATCCTTGTTAGGATAAATCTAACTTAAATCTAGTGGTACATACATAAATCTAGTGGTACATACAAGCCCGACAGCAAATGTACAGTGAAAACAGTGATTCTCAAATACTTCCATCCTAGATAAACAGTTTTCCCACTTACTGTAAAATCCTTAGGGGCACAGAGTTCCCATCTGAAAAGCGATAACTGAGGAAACGCTACTTTTTCCTTCAGAAGAGCCCTAGAGTCGAGTGGATCAACACTCACAGGTCTCAAATGAGGACCATCTAAATGTCTAAATGTCGAACAGCTCCTTGCTTCTGACGGTTCACTCAGATTTACACACATATTGACTGCAAACTACAATTATGGGGGAAATTATTCATGACATACAAAGGAAAAGTAAAACTTGGGGGAAAAAAATAAGCCAAGACATGCAAGGTTTTTTTTTTTTTTTTTATTATTCCTTTTTTCAATTAACCTCATAAGAAAATGGCCCTTTGTTTGTAATACCCCATTTCAGTTTGTTACATTCTTCCTTCCAGCAACCACAGGACAAAAGGCAATTTGCCCTATCTCTACACTTACACAGTGCTAAGGGCCATTCAGGCAAGTCTTATAAAGACAGCAGGGCCAAGGTAGAAATCTCAAACATGATTCACAAGGAAATATCCACCTTAAACAGTGGTCTGCACAATATGTGGCACAACTTCAACCTCACCCTTGTTTGGTGGGTACTAGTTCATTGTTAACTGTTAGCTTTGTCATTATGCTATAAAACGGCAATTAAAATACATGACGTGGAATAATTCAAACAAGATTTTAAAATTTCAAAAATCAAATTTACAAAACAATTTAAAGATAAAAAAATTACTTATTCAGACAGCTTTCAACCGACATGACAAATGTATTTCAAATGTATCAAAATGCTTTGTGCACCACTGACCTAAACAGTATTAAACTATGCAGCACATCAACAAGGACTAGCATGTACAACACCCTCCTCCACCTTCTGGACTAGCATGTACAACACCCTCCTCCACCTTCTGGACTAGCATGTACAACACCCTCCTCCACTTTCTGCAATAATCACCCATCACAGCTTAACAAAAAAAAGTATGCATCATCAAAATGTTCAGAACAGGCTGATGGGGTAACAGCTTATAAGAAACTAAAAGAACGATTTCGGCAACAAATAAACCCCATGTATGAACCAACACGAACGTTGCTGAAGACAACAGGAAACATCTGTGCCAAGAACACGTTTCTAAAACTAACTGAAATACGTCTGCTGACCAGTTAAGCCTGAAACTCAAACCATAACACAAATGAAGGCTGAAGAGAAAATGGACAACCCCGCATGACTTCCTCCACGCTCTCCAACAGTTGCACAGCACTGGGGCTTCATGCTCTGCCACCAATAGATTAGATTAGATTAGATTAGATTGAACTTTATTGATCCCACAGTGGGGAATATAATGAGCAAGACAAGAAACACAGAAAACAAACAAAGCTGTAGATCCGCACAAGCCGCGCATTATTAATAAAGCTGAACCCTGTTTTCATTTGGACTACATAACATCTTTATACAATGGCTCAGTACAATAGGATTTCTAAAAAGACCAGGTTCTGAAGAGGTGCTACCAGCAGGACAGGTTAGATGTACCTGTCCCACAATCACCAACATTATAAATAAATAAAATTGTGACTAATCTACTCTCTCTGGTTACTCATTCTAAGAAAAAAAATACACTCAACCTACTTAAAAAAATAATATTTAAACAAGATCTAGGCTAAGATGCGATTGACCCAAAACTTTTAGACAGTACACAGCAAAGGTAACACTGTTAGTTTAACAGAGTGTATTTGGATCCAATTGATTTCTGTGTTAAATTAACACTCATCTTTGCTGTATAATGAAGCATGGTATAACAAGACACCTTAATGCACGTCAGGATAAGACATGTCAATGACTCACCTACAAGTTTGATTTTCACACATTACAAAATGTTATAGTTTTATGTTTACAAACAAATTACCATATTAAATGGGACAGAATTACAAATCACTGCAACCAAGTATTTATACTTTGCCAGATTTTACCCCAATAATGAGTTTAGCATCTTGTGCAATAAGTATGAGGCCAGACAGACAGACACAGACAGATGTGACACAAACAGTGCATGCAGGAACCAGAACGCTGCACAGAATGGACAGAACAGCAATAACAGGCTGGTTTACAACTGACACTCAATCCACTGCTATAAAAAAAAAAGAAATCAATGCTGAAAGCAACAGTGGATTATTAAAAGGAGACAAAGTGCTCTGCAGAAGACAGCACCATCGCTTTTCAGAGGAGAACAAAATGCACTAAGGAGAATTAGCATGTGCCTGGATGCTCACTAGGACAAGGGCGCCAAGACAGTGTTGAGGATGATGATGAGGAAGAAGACATACCAGTTTAAAAAAGTACGCTTACTTGGCCACCAGTGATATCCTCTGGCATCTAAAATATTGACTTACTGTAGCAACAGTTGGTAACTACCGTAACAACTAAAAAGTGTGCTTCTGTGCAAAAAGCAGAAGGAAATGTATCGAACAGGTGAGGCACATGGTAAATCATACACAGAATGCAGGACATGTGTACGATACATGCTGAATTACACAACTACAAAATATAACCAAATAAATGAGAACATCTTTTAAAACTAGCATCCTAAGTAGTTGAACCTTGTTCACGGATTTCTGCACATTTAAGCACTTTGCTGACATGGCAAATTGTAAACATTTTGTCATTGCATTTTTCAGACAGAAACTTACTTTAATAAAAAGTTTATGATGGAATATTGCCAAGACCACGATAACCAAATCTCTGGTGGCAGAGAGATTTAGCTGCCTATGTTTTCAAGTTATTTTCCCTGTCGGACGTCAGCCGTAAGACTGACATTTGAAGTACTCAATCACAGATGTACACCATAGACGGGAAACTCGACCGCGCTGCCATTTAACAACATCCTGGCTTCATGGAACTCAGCTTTGTAGTGCCATGCTGGAATCGTCGGCATGTGATGCAAAAAAATTAATTTATAACCGTAAAATGAGACATCAGAAAGTTAAACAGTATTGTTAGCTAGGTCAGTTTGTACGTTCGTTAATTTTGTTACCCTCGACCAACTTTTAAAACACAAAAACAGGCAGTTTGAAATATCTTAAAACCAAGACGCCCCCCCTCCCTTTCATCTGCACACCCTTATCCGCGACACGGAGCGCTGTACAGAGGGGGTAATATCAGTTTGTACATGATGCTGATAATACACGAGTACTTTTGTTAAAAAGAAAAGTGAATTTGACTTTCCGTTTTCTCATCCACAAGTACCGTTGTAGCACAAACGTCACGTTTTCAATACAACATCATTTAGTGACAGGTAACGTGTACAGCACAGCGCTAGATTGCTAAAAGTCAGACATGGCTTCGCAGCTAATATAACTTAGTCCATATCAAACACGTGTCTATATTACATTTAGATATGTTGTACCGTTTAAGTCACTGCAATATCGAAAGACCTCATTAGCGCTGTAACCAACTTTATATCACACTGATTCGACTCACAACTGGGTATTTAATTTACCGCGTGTGAATTTAATTCGCCGAATTACCATTATTTGTACACAAAGGATTAACTGAAATGAATCTGTACAACACCAAGCGTTTACATGTTTTACGGAACCATTGGCAAACCAAACATTAAGACCGCTTTTCTCCAAAGCATACGAACAGACGACTGATTACTGAGTTAGAAATAAACACTACATCACAAGAACAACACAGGTAGTTAATTAGCGTCGCTGAGATGTAAAACGCGTACGAAGTGTGATACTCACCGTTTAAACACCTCTTCATTCAAACGCAAAAATCCCCCCCAGGCGTTTGCTCCTCTTGTTAGCGGCAAGCTAAACTGCTAATTTGGATTCTAACGTTTATTTCTAAACGGTGTCAACACCGTGAGCGGCTCGAGTACTCGACTTTAAACACCATAAATATTCTGTTAAGAGTACAAAAGTTAATCACAAATTCAAAAGTGGGAGCGAACTAAACCCCGCACGGCAACAAACCACCGCGCGAGGCTAATAATACCGCTAGCTAACAAGCTAACCTCTGTGTCAGAAACAACGCGTCGGGGGAACGTACCGGCTGATAAACGGTCACAACAGTAGAAATGAAATGAACACGAACGTGTCGAAGAAAACGTACAAAGCGGCGACAGAATAAACGTTCCAGGTGTAAACTAAAAAGAAAAAAACATAGCTAGCTAGCTAACACCATTCCCCGTCAGCGCTGGCTTCTGCGTGCCGCGTCACCGCCTCGTGCGCTTGCGTTCTACGTCAGCACATTTTTGCTCCGTCGCGTTCCATTTCCTATGTCACACTTAGAATAAACGGTTATCGGTATATTTATGTGACTCTCTAATACCGACGTCTAGTGTCACCAACGTATACGTAATCCTCTTTGTTCAAAGTCTTTATTGAAATTCAGTAGGCTATATCCTTTTGTTTTCCGTAACTTATTGGAATAATAATAAAGTTAAATTACCAAGCATAAACATTTACATTTCTTATGCATGGCTATGAATACATAATTAACGCAACTCTCATATATGTGCGTAAAACATGCTCTTTAAACCTGCGCGACGGTTCCTTGTATACCCATATTTAAATATAGAGATGTGGCATGATCATGCATGCTTTTGTACACTAGATGGTGGTACAGCCATATCATGAGTGGAGCGCGGAGACGTTGCCACACCTGTAAGACTCCGATAGAAAGCGAAGACGGCCAAGTGTTCGGTACTGGACCGTATTATTATTTTTTTATTACCAGTATTTATTAGACATAACTGGCCTGTGCGTTTACTGTAAAAGAGTTAGTGCACAGCAAAGATTATATTTTTTTCTCTGTACTTAAATTTAAAATTTGTCGAGTACGCTATTGTTTTGCTGTTATCTATGAAATAATTTTCATCTGATGCTATAATTTTTTTTGTCTGTACACAAATACGTTATTTTTATTCAACTTGGTAGGATTTTATTTTATACCTTTCCGAGAAAAAGCTTTGAAATTTGCTTTGGGATGTTCCTAGGTTTCTACAATAACTTCTTATAAAATGGGATTTGAACATTATATAAATTACAAACAAGTCCTACTAATAACATATAAACATCTTCACTGAACATGTTGTTTCACTATTCAGAGTCCAGGGTGGGAAAACCGCCTCTGGACTACAGTGATGAATTGTCATTAATAAAGCTACCTGAAGTGATGTCTTCTGAGCAATGAAATGAGACTGACGGTGTGGTTTTGGGAGGGAACCAAAAAACAGTCTGGTTTCTGACAGTTTGCTCTTCTCAGGAAAGGCCTGTTCATGTGAACCATGTCCCTGTCAAAGCAGCTTTCAGACGACCTTAGAAGGAGAAGTGGAAAGAAGCATCAACCTAAAAAGGATACAAAAACATTTTTCAAGACCTGTGTTTCATCAACTCACCATTAAATAAAAATCTTTACAAAGGAGGAAATTAAATATTGTTGCTGCTCTCTCTCGGATCACACCAAGAGCACAACGTTCAATGCAAAAAGAAGTGAAAGAGAAGTCAAGGCTAACAGTAAAAGACCTGCAGAATTCTCTAGGATGTGTTAAAATCTGTTCGTGTCCACTGTAATAAAAAGACTGAACAAGAATGTGAGGATTGAAAAACACCATAATGGAAACCACGGTCTCGAATTTTCAAAAGATGATTTAGATGTTTCTGGCAATGTTCTCTGGACAGATGAGACAAAACTTGGGTTTTCTGGAAGTAATGCACAACACCGTGTGTGTAGGGGAGAGGCCTCACCCCCAACACACAAACAGCACCCAATGCTGTAACATGTTAAATGGAACATCATGATTTGGAGGTAATTTGCAGCTTCAGAGCCTGCACAGCTAACAGTCATTCAAACAACAATGAATTCAAAACTTTATTGCACTACTTTATAAGAGAATGCCAGGGTATGGGTGCTAGAATTGAAGCTTGGCAGATTGGCAGAACTTGGAAGATTCAATAAGACATGAGTAAGTCCAGAACTGCATGATTTATTTTAAAAGTTTTGTAACGGTCAGGTCAGAGTCCAGACCTTATCATCTCAGATGATGTAGTATTACCTGAGGATGGCTGTCCATGCAAGACATCCCAGAAATAATGATGAAGTGAAGACTTGTTCTATGGAGGATTGGGTTACAGTTCTGCTCAGCATTTTCAGGAAGTGTTTGATGGATGTTATGTATGCTGAGGTGTGTTCAATTCTGTCAGTTATAAAATACAAGGGTTCACATACCCTGGACTGTAAATGATTTTAAACACTGTGTTCAATAAAGAAAATGAGAAGTACAGCTATATAGCTGGATCAGATAATTAAGTATGTGTCAGATTTTAAGCATGATACGTCACTTGGAGAAACTTGACGACACACTGAGGGAAGTGGGTTTGTGATGAACTCACTAAGGCCAAATTCCAGAACGGCCATTTGCACAAGTACTTATAAACGTTTTGTACATATGAATAATCAATATTGTGCTTTTAACAATTGATTTAATGCAGAATTGTATTGCAATGTATTGAACTAACATCATGTAATATTGTTGTATTACTAAAAAGCAGCTGTCATTTTGCATGGTGTCAAATGATTACAGAACATACAATCCAGTAAAAGGACTTAAGTGTTTGTGTCATGCATCGGTAAATCCCTGAAACCCACAAATCAGTATTTTTCAAACTTGAGATCTTCTCACCTGGCAATCAAGTAAAAACAGATCAGTCTACTGAAGCCGATGTGTAATAATAATAATTATTATTATTATTGTTGTTGTTGTTGTTGTTGTATATATGACTTAAATATTTATCAAAGATGACCATACTTGACATGGTCACAAAAAGTAGTACCCGTCTCCCGTGAATACAAATATCTCCTTCATGTCTACCACGGGTGTTGCGGCCTTGACTAAATTTTAAAAGTATTTTAAATCAAATATACGGCAACGTTTGTTTCTAACATCGTCATCATGTAACTGATAGGACCAACACTCACCAAACCTTTGACTGAAAATGCCGACTAGCATGAAATTACATGGGTAGGCTAACCTAAGCATGCCTTCACTGTATCCATAGGTTACTCTTTCACATTCATTGCATCATGTTTACGATACACGTGTCGCATTTCAGTTTCCAAAACTAGCTCCATGTACAGAAAATAGAAAGGATAAAGGTAAATGGCACAAAGAGCAGCACATTCGTACTTTGGATTCCAACGCTGACTAAACTCTCGGCTCCTTGCCAAATTGAAGTCCTTTGCTTTCCTATCATAAACCGCACAGTACCGTTTCCTTTTAAAGTGTGAGTCAATTAAGAACAATTATTGACTGTACCTCAATCGCGCTCGTCCCAGAAATTCTGGTCTAGACAGGATTATGTTCCACGTTGTAGAGCCAAATTTATCTTTTTATTGCACAATTATACTGTTATCGATTGCCTCATTTGGCTGCCTACCATTCGTGTACTCCACCCCCCCCCCCCATTCTCTCTCGCTCTCTCTCTCTCTCTCTCTAAATACATTTGTCTATGTGCGCACGTGTTCGTGTGTATTTCAGTTTGGGCTGTCATTGGTGCGTTCCTCCAACCTGTCACAACTTTTGCTTGATTATTCTAGCTCTTTATAAGACACCTTTGCTGTTCATCTTGTGTCGAGTCCTCTCCGCAGGATCAGCATCAATGGTCGCATGAAGTCAAATTCTTCGTCCTCGTCGACAATATATATATATATATAGATATATATTTTAGTTCATTTAATCTTTGCAGAGGTGTAACTGAATGAGCCAGGCATTCAGAAAAAACTAAATAACTGCATCATACACATGTTCAGTATTTCGATTTCATTCCAGAATACTGTCAAGATGCTGCTTAACGCTTTACACTTTTCAGCTTTACTAGCTATAGGTGCCGTGATGCTAGAGGGACTAGAGGCAGCGAGCACCGCAGGGGGTTACGCTGGCTGTGCGTCGTGCGGTACTCCCGCGATGGGGAAACATTCAGAAGAGCAGTATCTAATCGAGATCGCCAAGCAACAGATTTTAAGCAAACTACACTTAAAAGAGCGTCCCAATATCACCCAGACAGTGCCCCGAGCGGCGCTGATCACAGCTCTCCGCAAACTGCACGCCGGGCGAGTGAGACAAGACGGCACGCTGGAGCTCGACAGCAGCCTGCAGAGCGCTCGCGCCAGGGATCAGGCGTACGAGATCGTGAGCTTCGCAGATACAGGTGAGCTGGAAAGCATATATTATACCGTGCATTGTGTCATACACGATTTTGTGTTTTATATGTGCTAAAAATACAGTGTAACGATTTAAACTTTTTATGAGATTTGTTATATGTTGGTCCGTTATTTCCAGTTACTTTTAAGGGAGTTTTGTAATCTTACTAGACTTCACTGGGAGCAGTAGTTGATTATAAACATGTTCAATTATTCAAAGGTAAAATCAGTAGTGGTAGTACGTTTTTTCACCATAAAGGGACTGTAGCTATTAGCTGAAAATCTTTAAAACCACGATTTATTCGGAGTCAGTAATTTAAATTGTCATTGTAAAGTAGTCTATCGCCAATACAAGTCTTCGTGTCTGTGTTATGTGATCGTAATTGTCTTAGCTCTCCAATATAATGCAACAACGTGACGTTTTAAATCTTACCGTAACTTTTCAACTTATTTTGCGGTTTGCATAATACAACGCATATTCAATTCAATTTGCTTTATTGTCATTGTACGAATACAACGAAATTAGATGTACAAATATGCATCTTATCGGTGCACATAGGAAATGATGCTGAACATCAGCAGCTGCTCCACTATAAACAATCAACATATGACACGTGCAAACCCAGTGACCCATCATAAATACCAGAGCACGAAGAAAACTAGACGCTGTTCTACAGTTCTTACATTATCATTACGTCACTTTGTAACCTGGTTGTTGCACCGACTAAACATTGTTTTGATGAAAGCTATAACTTACCATTTATTACTTATTCTAAAAACCTGAGGCAGTTTGGCGATGAGTTCTGATTTGTGTTACACACTGAAGGCTTACCTCATCCTCAACCTTTGTCCTGCTTTGTTGGTGTCTCTCACTGGACTCAGATGACATGGATTCTGGTGGCACATCGCCAAGCCTGGCTTTCCAGTTTTTGCAGGAGCAAGGACGCAGCGTCCAGGTGCTGCAGTCCTCCCTGTGGCTGTACGTGCGCTCACCAGACAACCAGCTCGCCGACGCCCCTGCCTCGGCGCAGGTCTACCTGTCCAGGCCGGGCCACGCCAACCGCACGCTGCTGTTCCAGAAAACATTGGACGTGCAGAGGGCCGGCTGGCAGACCTTCCCCGTGACACGCACGCTGCAGGCCTTCCTCGACGGGGGCCAGAGGCGCCTGCAGCTGGAAGTGACGTGCGAGGTGGGCGGGCAAGACCTGTGTGTGCCCAGCAGGCCCGCCAACACCTCACAGAGGCCATTCCTGGTGGCGCAGGTGCGGCTGCGTGAGGACGACGCGCTGAGGCACGTGCTGCGGAAGCGCTCGCTGCGCTGTGGAGACGACTCCACCGTGTGCTGCAAGAAGGACTTCTACATCAAGTTCAAGGACATTAAGTGGCAGGACTGGATCATCGCCCCTGAGGGCTACCACATGAACTACTGCGTGGGGCAGTGCCCGCACCACCTGGCCGGCTCGCCCGGCATCGCCTCGTCTTTCCATGCCACCGTGTTCAGCCAGCTGAAGGCCAACGGCATCCAGACAGCGGTGTCGTCGTGCTGCGTTCCCATCCAGCGCCGCCCGCTCTCCATGGTGTACTTCAACTCGCAGGACAACATCGTCAAGACCGACGTGCCCGACATGATTGTGGAGTCCTGTGGGTGCACGTAGAGCAGGGCCCGCCGGAGGAAGGGGGGGGTTACGGGACAGGCTACACGTGCCCCTAACAGACATGCGCTGCCTGCGTTATTTCTGCACGTTTGCTGTTTGACTGTGAAAACCCTTGAGTGCATATATACATATGCACAGACAGGCAGTGCATTACACACTGTACACTGGTGTGTGTGCATAACCTTGTGAATATATTTTATATGTATAAAAGTAAAGAATTACTATAAAAACAGCTCAGGCAAATTAAAAAATGGGCTAAAAGGACATTTTTAAAAAGCAACACCAAAGAATCGATCTTCAGTTGATCACACTGGTTTTCACATTATTTTTAGAAAGTGGCATGACGTGTGCACTGTGAGGGTGAATATGGGTGAAAGGTTGTTTAGAAGTTCCCAGGTGATGTGCCTACATGGAATGCCCCAGACCGCAGACCTTTTGGTGTCGCAGATAAGATGTTGTTTGCAGCATTGATGATCTTGCATGCGTCGCACGTAGTGGGGTATCAGTCACTGGCTGTGCTCTGAACAGTGGTCACAGTGCCACTGACACCACTCCCTCTGACTCGCCTAAATGGTTTTTTGTGCTGAATAACACTGTGGCACAGAGCGCAAAGTTCACTCATAGCTTCCTGTCGCATAGCTTCGTTGGTGTTCTTTCAAATGCAAAATGTTACGGCAGTAATTAGCACAAAAACCAACACCTCATTTATATGTAGGTGATTTTTTTTTTGTCAAATGACAAATATGAGGTACCCTGTTGGTGTCCCTTATAGGTTTTACTCATTTACTATGGTATATGCTTGAATTATAATTTTCTTATATCTTTCAGTCAGTGTGGAAATAAGATGCCACGCTCTGGCAAAATAACCCAGTGGAGGTAGCATCTTTTTAAGTGCTGCTTGTGTGTTGCTATGTAAGATTCAGGTCTCAGATCTGATGACCACTCGGAATTTCATAGTATTTACCCATTACTGATTGGTATATAACTAGTTTAGATATAACTGTTTATGGCCTAAAATTACTCAACTTTAAAATAAGTGTGGAAGTTCCTTCTTTTTTAGTAACAGAGCAAGGATTTAGGCACCACAACAATTACTTGAAAATTTGAAAAATTTGAGATGTTTTTAATGGGACACGTCTTTGGCCTCACTTTTCTACATTCAGGTGATTTTGTTTGAACCATGACATTTGCTTATTCATTTTTCTGTAGGCAGTTTTTCATTTCTAATATGTGTGCCAAAGAAACAGCCTGGGATTACGAGAACTGCAGCCTATTTGGGAAAAGTGCTTGCTGGTGCGCCAGATAATGAGTGTGTTCGTGAACTCAATGTTACATTTCAACTTCCTGAGTCACGGCTTTTGACTTTTATGTTCCATGGAAAAATTGTCAGCTTCCTGAGAACAACCATGCAAAGGGATCAGATATCCACCATACAAAAGGCGTGCAGATGCTGTACGTCAATGTACCGGTGCAACCTTACGTTACAGTTGATGAAGATTGCTTCATATTCATCATTTCACAATGCAAGCTATAAGCAGAACCAATTTAATAACAACAGACATTAATTCCTATGCTAGTAGTTTTACTGTTATTTTTGCAATACTAACAAGGGCGTAGGATGTGATGGTATTTAAAATGGCCAAAGACTCTTTCCACACTCAATCAGTGCAACTCCGACAACACCAATACGTGTCTTCTCTACAAATGTATAATTTACAGCTTTTACAAATGGCTTTTAAGGCCTTTAAGGCACTTGCATAGCAGTATTTGTTCAGATTTTAAGTTAGGCAATGCGTTCCATTCAGCGTGGACTCCGAGTTATTACTCAATGGCCATAAGCAAACATTTGGCTATTGCCACAGAGTCAGAAAAGTGAAGGTCCTCCAGACTTAACAGTAAATTGGCAATTTATTGAGGCACGTCAGTGTCTTCTTCTTCCAAAGTCTAAAGTTTGAGGGGGTGATGGCAGAGGTCTTATGCCATTAATGTAATCGCTCAGATCAAAGAGCTGTTATTCTTCAACAGAGGATCCATGTTGGTCTGTTGCCTTTTTTAATTATTTGCTTAAAATGCTCACGAAGGACATGTGGTTACCTGAGGAGGATGAAGTCCAAAGAGATGTAAAAATTATTTTATGTCAGTGTCTGCCTGCACCAGGCAGGATGGTGAGAGTGCCCTGTTTGTGGCTCGCTCGGTCCAGCATGAAGCCCGTGAATCTTTCCTTCGCTCCAGAGCTTTGTTTTTGTTCCTAAGCACTTCCTGTACCGCTCCAGTGGTAGAGATTGGGTTTCTCCTGCTTCACACAGGCCGTGCTTAGCTTACGTGCCCATGTGGAATACGAACTCTTTGAAAACCGTAGTTCTAATGTGCGTTTGCGTTGCGTGCGAAAAATTGTTCAGAAACGCCCGCAGTTTCACCCTTTTATTTGTTTTTAGTTTGTTTTTCACAGTCAGGCTCTTGGAAAGCGCTTTAATGTTCTTATACATCTGAAACACAGCAAGCACTTCTGACACTGATGTTCCTGTAAGGTTGGGTGCAAAAACATACTCAAACACACAAAGAAGCAATACAATTGGTCAAGTACACATTTTAATGCTAAAATGGCAGAGCTGAGTATGTTCTGTGAAGTTCCACATTTTTTTGCAAAACGTCTGTCACCTGTACCCATTGTCACAATCAGTCACAGCTTTTCTGTGCTGCTTTAAAAGGCATGCCAATTATTCTCTGAGCCAGCAGTGGTTTTGTGTGGGAATTTTATTTATTTACTGTTATTCTGAATGCCACTTGAATACCCGTTTTGTTGTTGTTGGTTTGGGAGTTGGGGAGTCTGAGGTATGAAACTGTATTTTATTGTAACACAAATTGTTATTTTTGTTTAGTACTATGAATTCACTACTGTATTTGCAATACTGTAACTGGAAATAATACAGCGAGCCTTCCAAGGTAACGCATATCTGTAGAACTTAATTTCTATTTTTTTGGTAATATCCTCTATTTTCATACATTATGAAATGATTGTGTGCAGTTCACAAATACTTTACAGTTTTAAAACCTGTTGCACTGTGTAACACAGTTATGTTGAAAATTTCTATTTTTAATAAATATTTTAAAATATTTTTCACTTTAAATGTGATGTGTGTCTTATTATACAAAGAGTCACCTATTGGATTCCTATGACTAATGTCTCTCCTCCTGGATTTGCTCATTTAGTGTTTTGTTTTTTAGCTGATAAACTAGGCTCTGCACTTAGACCTTGCCGGAGGTCTAGCAGAGAGAAAGGCCCTCAAGCCATCCCTGCTTTCTAGTTTTGATGGGTTGCCTGAGAATCTCCCTGACTGTTATTAACAAGTCTACGACTACACAGACCAGCACTCAAACAAATTCAGAACTGAAGCTTGCAAGCAGCACAGCTAAATGGATGAATGCTGTCTAGAAGTACAAGCAACTTTTCAAACCTACCTGTGATGATTTTTTTGACCACCGGTATGTGTTTGTTAAGTCCCCAGAGTATCAGAGCTTAGCAGGAGCTGTCATGTGTGGTAGCACTAGTCTGGAGCCTGCCGAGTTTTCTTTTAGTGTGTGGATCCTCCTGCATGGCCCCTTCAGGCAGACAGTAATGAGACATGAGGTCTAGTAGATATCCCTGTTCAAGTCTAGCACAGGTGTAGCACACCAGACTGAGCCCTACCAGGAACATTATATCCACACTCAATTCCAGTTCAGTTAACATCCCGTGTCGGGGCTAGTACTCACACTGTCCCCATTCAGTGCTCCAGTGTTACCAATACCATAATTCAGACAGCTATGGTTCTCGGTCCTGTCTGTTGTATCTCATCCACACAGACCCCTTGGACCCAAATGGCCCTCACCTGAGCAACACAAACTTCACCATGCACTGCAGAGGTCAGAGGCTGAGTTTCTATCAATGCCCCACCCCCAAACCAAGGTAGTGCCTCAGGCTAGTGGAGTGAGACAGATGCCACCTCTCTCCGTTTCTCTACATGCTGTATACAGAGCCTGTGGTGGCTGCCATCATAGATGGCTTGCTTCTGCCCGAGAATTGAGGTAAGGTGGTCAAACTGGCCCAGTACTCAGATGACACCATGTTGCTTGTGTGCTCAGACCAGTCACTCTGCCATACCTTGGATTTGGTTTAGGCAAATGAATTAGCTTACAAAGCTGTGCTAAACCTTGGCAAGGCAGTCGGTGGTCAAGTACTTTGGCAGCAGGAAGGCCAGAAGGGACATGCCCAGAAGTCTCACCATCAAGGACGGTCCCTTAAAGGTACTGGGGGGTCTACTTCATAGCAGGAGATGCTGCCTGAGTAAACTGGGAAAAGCATGTGACCGTTGCCAGATGTAAGATGGGGCTGAGGAAGGCCAGGTCCCTGTCCTTCCTTGGTAAGGTGCTAGCCCTTAAAGTAGATACTGTTCCTACTGTCCTCTACCTTGCCCATGTTCACCCCATGCCCCGCTACATGCCACACAGCCTGATTAGAGATGTGTTCAATCTCATCTGGAGGAGCAGGCGCTAGCACGTGTGTAGACAAGTCATGGGTCTGGTCAATGACAAAGAGAGGAGAGATGTTCCTCACTTTGCTCTTAAGATAGACTACCTGTTCTTCTCCCAGCTCTTTGCATGTCTGGCAGCTCCCCTCAAACACCCCCATCAGAATGTTTTGTGGGTTTTGCAGAGCAGGTTTCTTCCAGCTGGCCTTCAACCAGAGGCCCTCTCCAAGCATCGTGTCTTGTGCAAGGCCAGGCTAGAGCAGAGAGGCACTCGTGCTGGCTTGGGCCTGGAAGAGGGCGTATGGACCAGGATTAAAAGAAAAGACTTCAAAAAAAGACCATGCCACCTCAGTAGAGTGCATATTTTTCCTTGTCTTGCTTGTTGCTTCACTTGACTCTTTGTGTTCTATGACTACTCCATCCAGTTCCATGTTCCCTATGCCTTTTTTTCCTAAATCCTGGTCCCCTGTACTTGCTTGGCCTGACTTCCAGAGTTTACAGAGAGCTCAGCCTGGGTTCCAAAACACAGTAAATGTGTCTCAGCCTAACTCTTTTTGTCCAGTGCTAGCTTGTTCTGGTGCACAGTGCCACATACTCACTTAGCATGGCACCCAGTGCTCAGCGCTCAGTCTGGTGCCAAGTACCTGCTCAGTCAACCACTTTGAGCCAGTCCCCTTAAACCCTCAGACCACTGGGACAGCTACCCTGACTCCCCAGGGCCTTGTTACAGTCCACTCAGGCCTCCAGAGCACTGAGTTATTCATGCTCCTAGAGCCCTGTATTGGCTCTGCCTGGCTTCCAGAGCTTAGTGGCTGCTGTACTTAGTGCCCATGACTGTACCTCCACCAGGCTGCTCACTCCTCAGACTGTGCCTCGGCAAATCTCCTAGTTCCTCAAACTGTGCTTCAGCCAGTCCCCCAGGTCCTCAGACTGTGCTTCAGCCAATCTCACAGTTCCTCAGACTGTGCTTCAGCCAATCTCCCAGTTCCCCACACTGTTCCTCAGCCGGTCTCCCAGTTCCTCCGACTGTGCTTCTGCCAATCTCCCAGTTCCTCAGACTGTGCTTCAGCCAGTCTCCCAGTTTTTCAGACTGTACTTCAGCCAGTCTCCCCAGTTTAGCCACCAGTGACCGTTTTGATCGTTCATCCTCCTGTTTCTCTTGTGTTGGTTCAGCTTTCAACATCCCCAGTGCCTGCTCCTATGCTGCCTCTGTCCCAGGTGTCTTTTTCTGCACTATCTCTCCCTTCTTCTTCCTATTCCAGGACCACCTGTATTCCGTGCCCCATCAGTTGACATGCCGTTCCTACCCTGAGGTCCTCCTATCCCAGTGTCCAACTAGTCACCTGGCCCCTTATCCCAAGGACATACTCTCAGCTAGGGCCAGTCACACCCTGATCTGGAAGAAAGTGATCAAGGCCCTCCAGCAATGGACTCTATGGAAGATGCTGGGACTAAGCAATGGACATTTGAGTGTCTAACATGGCACCTTTTCTTAATTGCCTGTTTTGCCATTGTTTTCAGTTGTCCCTTCAATATATTTGTCCCTACTTGCTTCTGTTCCCTATTGTATTTCCATGTTGGGTCAGTGGTATAATCTCTTCAGTGTACCTGCCTGGTGTTCCTAGTTTGACCTCCTGGTCCTGGTTCATCGTATTGTTCCTTGTCCTGTGAGAGTGAGTGATCATGTGTAGCGTGTTTCTGTTCTGGTTCTGGTCTGTGGAGTTTCCTATCCCTTGTATTCAGATGGTCTTGTGAGGTACTTCTGGTTTGGGTGCTGTGAGCCTTGTTCCTTATCTTTGGGTGGTCATGCATCTGATGCTTGTGTTCAGGTTTTGGGGTGGTTTGAGTTGGGCATCAGGGACACCATTTGGGGGAGTTGTGTGTAATGGTTTTCCCGGGATGTGTTTTGTGTGTGTGTGTGTGTGTGTGTGTGTTACCATGCCTTCTTGTTGCATTATTCCATGCCCTCATTACTACCCTGTTTGTCATTGTCTGAGTGTTTGTACCTGGTGGTTAGTTTCTGTGTAGCACTATATAGTTTGGGTGTTGCCTTTGCCTGTTGAAGCCCTTTGTGGCCTCTCTGATCTTGCATTTCTGTAGATAGCCCTGCCTTGTGCTTTGATAGTGTTTCTTGTGCCCTTCGTGCCCCACTGTAGTTTTTTAGTTTTTTGCCCATTGTATATTTTGAAATTCCCAAATTTGCCCCTTTTATGTATTGTTTCCTAGTTGATTAACTCAACACTGCACTTAGACCTTACCTACCCTGTTTCTTTATGCGTCACCAACATAACGGTTATATTTTAAAGTTCATTGTAAATATGTAATGTTTCTAAAGATTAACCATGTATCCATTCATGTTACAGGTCCTGAGAAGGTTCTGGTGCTTCAATCACAAGTTCATCTGTCCCAATCAATAGATAACCAATTAACACATCCATTATCCAGCCACTTTATTTTTTGTTTGGTTGCAGGTGTCCTGGAGCCTATCCCAGGCAGCCGAGGGTACAAGTAAGGATAAGCCTGTATGTATCTGCACTTGTGTGTCCCTCAGCAAGACACTCTGAGCTAGCTCCCTGGGCACTGGAAAAAAAATATGGCTGCCCACTGTTCCCCCCAGGGGGATGGGTTAAATGCAGGGAACAAATTCCTCGTATGTGACCCACATACTGCCCAATTCCTTTTCACTTTCCCTCATTACCTGAGAAAGGTTCTGTGCATCTGAAGATTATCCATACTGTAGCACTGAGTGTCCTCTTTCATGGCTAAAATAAACATTTCACATACAACATGTTCCTTTCGGAACACAATATAGCATTCAGATGCTGGGGATTCTTATCTGAGACATATGCTTTAAAAACGACACACGAAAATTATTTAAAGGAAGAAGAGTGTGAATTTGTATGTTTCCTATAGCTTAATGTCTTTTTATACTGCACTCCTGATTAACATATTTTAAAAAGATGATTTAAGAGAAACGAGCAAATAGGGGAGAAATGTTTTAATCATTAACTACCAAATTTTCATCCCTGTTCTGTAAAAACAAGCTTATGCAAATGTAAAAAGGTTGTTCTTTCCTTTTATTTTTATGCAACAATTTCTTTAATGTAATGGTGTTTGTATATTTAAAGTATATAATAATGTATATAATTATAATATTTTTATTATATTATGGTGTTGATATTTATAACAGTCCTAGACTGTAGTCTTTTCTCCAAAAATATAACATCAGATTTTTTTCTTGATTTTTTTAGATTGATTAAACTATAATAATTAAAAACTTAAAATCTGATACATGTTAAAGTTTTCAAAAAGTTTAAAAAAATAATTAAATTGAAAATAATAATTATTAGGTGATAGCAAAACTATTATGCATGATAACATTCAATAACTATTCAATAGGTAATGATGATTGAAGTAAATAAATTAAATTTTGAAAAGAATGTTTGGCAACATTAAATATTATGTTCTGAAACAATTATACCTTAAAAATTAAAATGGAGCAATATGATTACTGATAAGTAACTCCTGGCCTATGGAGAGACAGTTTGTCTCAAGAGCATTAATAAAGTACTGTATGCATATTTTATTTTAAACAAAAAAAAAAAATGTAACTGCATATTTAGGTGTCACTGTGACAATGAAGTGGTAAATGGAGCCAAACTATTATTTTATGCAAAGAGAATTTGGTATTACCAACATGAGGATAAAAATCAATAATGTCTGAAAGGCAAAGAGCGTATTTGCTCGGACAACAGCTGAAGTGTGTTTTTATGGGTTGTCTGTGTTTGTCCAGTAAACATTGATGTCAACTTATACTGCCAGGTGGGGAACACTGGTGATTTTTATCACCGCAAACAGTGGTCTCTAATCTAATTTCACTTTGAGTCATTAGTTATGAGTGTTATGAGTTAAGCAGATGAAGATGGGATGGGGTAAATATTGAGAAATAATTACCTTCTTGGAGTAATAAGTACTATTAAAAAATCCCTGTGGTATATACTGTAAAACAATTGTTTTTCTGTCCTGTGAAACTAACTGCGTCTTTTTTTCCACTTAAAAATATTATTTCCCTAAATTTATTTCAAAATTTCTTCTTTAATTAAAGTTGTACCTGTTTTTTGTTATTAAATTTTATTGAATTTCTAAGTGAAAATTTTTACCTTGAATTTTTATATACATCTTAATCCACATTGTTTTCAGTGTAGGACCATAGTAGCAGAGGAAAAAATATAAAATATAAAGCGGGGCTTTATGCTCTTTATTTACAATATTAGCCCTTCTAAAAACATATATAAAGCACTACTTGATTTAAACTACCCATAAATAGTTTTTATTGTTTACAGATTATTTCACGTTTGATACCTGTAAAAGTACATACATATTTTCAATATTGTTTAATTGTAACAATTTTTTTATGTCCTAGAATTTTAGAATTTTCAGTAGGTGCTGAGCCCTCTCAAGGGCAGAACGGCATAATGGCCACTGTGTAGCTGAAGGGCTAACATATGAGTATGTCAATTTCACAGAAAGGCAGACTGAAACAGCAGACAATGCTTTCTCTAGAAATGCATCTTACATACAGATAAGAAGCTCATTAAGGCGACTGAACAGTACATGCAAAACAGACAAACTGAGCACTTAAACAGAAGCATACTCTGAGCCAGATCACTGAAAAAAGAACATATATAAATTAATAATACAGTACAATTCCAATAATGAACTGTTTTCAATGGTTTGAAAAAGCCTTAAAGGTAAAACTTTGTTAAAACATTAAATTAGTACAACTAATACATTTAAAATTAATAAGTATTGCACCAATTAAACTTTGAAGAACACTGAAGTACAAAAGTTTGTGTCTGTATATTTCATTTAAAATAAAAATCCAAATTTTAATTCATTCACCAATTCATTTTCAAACAATGCACATTTTCCAACCACCTTAGTAAGCAGCATAAAGCAAGAAAAAATCAAATTAGTTATTATCTACTATAGATTGCAGTCTATTGATTCTTTCTCACTGTTGCGGGTTTTGTATGCAGTAAGTTTAATAGAAAATACCTATACTACCAGTCAAAGGTTTAACAACATCCCCATTTTCCAAGTTTACATTACTCTGTTTAATGCTTCAATGTACTCTGAAATTAAAGCAAAGAACAAATAAACAATTGGGACTTCAAAATAAATAATGGAATCATTTTCTTTAACAAAATGTAATCAAGTCTCAATTTACTTACATTGTTACCCCATTATCTGCCTTTTTGTATAACTCTGAAATATATATTATTTTTCAGTTTTTGTTAACTTAAACTTTTTTTCCTATCTCTGGCAGTTTACCGCTTATCTCCTTTTCAAGTTATTCACTGGACTGGAACTGCTTACATTTCAGTAAAAATTGGGAAAATTGGGGCGGTAGTGTATATTACAAAAAATTTTTTAATTGACAACAGAAATTGCAATATTTAAACCTGGACTCTCAGTGTTAAATTAGCACTGCCATCTTTGTAGTGTCGTTTTATAAAAACTATAGCTGTTGAAGCTATTTCAAGTAAATAATATCAAAAGTTCATTTTTTCAGTTACAAAATATTTGAAGATAATTATTTGAAGGTAATTTACTGTTATTCAGATGTAGCAACACCATAAATATGGACTTGGATAACTAATTTGAAATTGTAATAAAAGTAAATAATCAAGGAATATGAGAACATTTTACCGTCATAGTAGAGATGAAAAGGCTTTACATCGAGAACTGCCTGTTCAAGCCTGTTCGCGAGTCCAAGGGAGATGGGAGGAAGGATCTGGGAGCAGATGAAGAAGATGATGGAAAACCAGAAAAATGTGAAGAGTGAAGAGAGATGGTTCGCATCTGGTTCTCTACAAACTGGTAAGACAACTAGAGGAAAACTTTGAGAGGTACAGGAAAGAAAAGCTCCTAAGGACCGCACAGGAACGGAAGAGCATCAAGAAGTGTGAGAAGGAAATGGCACTCTACAGAGCGAAAGTGAGAATAAAGAAGGCATCATGGTGAACATTGTCATATAGAGTGAGAAAGGACGTGCCATCTATTCTGGTCAGGGAAGTGGAGACAGCCCTGAAGCTCATGAACAAAAGACTGGCAGAGGACAGCTGTGGTGAATCCTACAATTCAACCATTACCTAAAAGATGGATGAATTCCCTCTCAATGGAAAGAGTCCAATACCATCATGCTGCACAAGAAGGGCAACAGGGAATATCTCAGCCACTGTTGCCCGATATGCCTACTGTCTCATATATATTAACTGTTCACAAACATAATCATTGAACAATTATCACAACAACTGGATGAACAGCAGACAAGAAAGAAGGCAGGCTTCAGAAAGAAATACAATACAATGGATCATGTACTCACTCTGATGCAGTTGCTAGAGCAAGTGAGAGAGTACCGGTTTCCTCTGTGCATCCTGTGTCTGGACTATGAAAAAGCCTTTAACAGCAGTAAGATCAATGTGGTGCTGCAATCCCTTAAGAAGCAAGGTGTTGCTGTGCAGTATGTGGACCTCCTTAGGCAAAGTCTGGGTGTAGCACTGACATGGTCCTGCTGTCATCACCTGTGAGTGTTACGGGTGAGAAGAGCGTCAGACAAGGAGACACCACCTCTCCAAAGCTCTTCACGGCATGTCTCGAGATGGTTATGAGAGACATCGACTAGGATGGTGGTATGTGGATCAATGGCAAACTGCTCACCCACCTCCGATGCATGGATGACATTGTGCTCATCGCAGAAAGTAAGCAGCAGGTCCAGACTGTACTGAGCGAGCTGTACACCAGAGATTTGATGACCAGCCTGAAGATCACATTAAGAACATGGAGATCAGGCAAAGAACCAGAGTAAAGGATGTGATTACAGAGTATTGGCAGAACAAACTCAGATGGGCTGGACACTTTGTGTGGTTCACCGATGATAGTTGAGCCAAGAGATATCTGCTTCAGAGGAAAAGACCACTAGGAAGGCCTCTGTTAAGATGGGCACCTGACAGTCTGGTTGGTCAAGCTGATCAAGGTGATTCAATCAAACACATAAAAAGTATTAAAATTGACTTCATGATTGGGCAGTGTGGTGGTTAGCACTGTTGCCTGGCACCTCTTCGCCCAGGGTTTGATTCCTGCCTTGGGTCTATCTGTGTGGAGTTTGTATGTTCTCCCCATGCTTGGTGGGTTTTCTCTGGGTTCTCCAGTTTCCTCCCACTGTCCAAAGACATGCAGGTTAGGTTGGTTGGTGTTTGCAAATTGTCTGTAGTGTGTGCATGTGCCCTCTAGTGGGTTAGTGCCCTGTGCTTCCTGGGATGGGCTCCAGGCTTCCCACAACCCTGAACTGGATAAGGTAGTGTAGAGGATGGCTTGGTCTTTGCATAGTTTTTTGCCACACTTATTAAGATCATCAGGTTTTCAAATATTTGATTCAAAAATTGACTACAACAATGGTGGATTTTTAGACACAATGAATTTAGCTATGTATCTTCCTCCTGAAAACAGTGTGGCTCAGTGGTTAATGCAATTTACATGTATCTCAGTGGTTGGGGATTTGTGTCCTGGTCACTGTGGCCACAGTGGCTGGTGCAGGTTCAGTGCTGATTGGTTCTAAGTCCACTTCAAATGGGAGGGTTGTGTTAGAGAGGCCATTGGCATAAAAACTTGTGCCATGTTGATGTGTGTGTTGTTAACTAGTCTGCAGTAGCAACTGCCTCTCAGAGAGTAGCTGATACTTTACTGACGCCTTCCCCCTGAAAATCATGTACATCGAATGCTTTGTTGAAGAGTTCCTTTCAGGCTTGCAGCAGTGGCCTGGAGATGCGTCCTCCCTCACCATGTTCTGTCCTTACCCAGCTCGGCAGTGCCTGCGTGACAGAATCCAAACATTTGTCCTTCCCAGCCTATTTGTTTACAGAGAGTTCGTTTGCTCTGTCTAGACAGTTAATGTGGTGAAGCTCCAAAGTTGAAAAAACAGTTTCCAAAACCCACCTCAATGTGTCCCTGTGCAGACACAGTATGTTGAAACCAAATCTCCAAGCCATATATTCAAAAGCCTTTGCATGGGCTCACAACTGGTCTGGTCTGTTTGTGATATTTATAATGTGCAACAGGGAATTGTGCCTTGCTTGTACTGTATAATTTACATATATCACTATAAGTTACACACATACACATATACTACACAAGTTCTGCAAGATCCAGCTTACTCTTCATGAACTGAAAGACAAATCTTGCAAGCAGGATGGAGAGTGAGAAGGGTGAAAATTCTATTCAACCCAGCTGTGGGAAAAAATAATTTATGTGTAATTATGACAAAATAAGATACACAAAATTCCAAAAAACAAAACGAGGAACATGAAATACCAGAATCTCAATTAGTAAGACACTCATTCCATTGCAGAACAATCACAAAAACATGACAGAACAATATATAAAAATACAACTGAACAATTTAACATTAGTAGGCAAATGGCTCCAAACATGAAACTGATATAACAGTGTGGTTCACAAACTGCACAAAGTCTAAACGAGTTGGAAAGAACAGTTAGGTCATCCTAGTCAGTCATTGGTACCCACCTCCCTCCCGTCACTAATATCTGTCAAAGACAAGGTCTCAAAAAGGCAGGTGAAATCACAAGGACAATAACCACCCCGAAATCACAATGACAATAACCACCCTGAAATCACAAGGACAATAACCACCCTGAAATCACAATGACAATAACCACCCTGAAATCACAAGGACAATAACCACCCTGGATTAGCAATATTTCCCCCACACCATCAGTGAGGAGGTTTAGGCTGAACAGCAGCTTCTTTCTGCAAGCTGTCAGGCTGCCCAACGGTGGAACAAGCAAAGATGCTCAACTGCAAAGTGAATCAGCCCAAAGGTGATTCCTCATGGTAATCTTTAGCCTCTGCACAGTCCATGTTTAAAAACTGGTCACGCACTCTTATTCACTTAAAAGTGTTTGCGTTGTGATTTTTAAGTGGCTCTGTATTTGCACAAACCTCAGCATTTATTAATTTACATTTACCGAGCTGAGCTGTACCCTCCAATGCAGGCGTGGGGCACTGAACCTACGTAAAGCACCACACGGCTCAAGAGAGGGCGCTCCATGGTTGCGACACCGACCCAACACAATGAACTTTAAGACAGAACACAACTCGGAGTCGTAGAATGACCAGAGGAAAACATCTTTAGATTGTCAGAGAAAACCCAAGCAGACACAAGGAAATATTGTAAACTCCACACAATGTTATGTGAGAGCCAGATTCAAACCCACAATGCTGGAGATGTGACCTCCAAGACACCATGTCATTCATCATGGAAACAAATGTCTTTCATAGATAAGACTAAAAAAACAGCTCATGTTACTATGGTTGTCTCTGCTTCTAATACTTATCTTAAGAGACATATTTGTCTATGGTGAATTATATGTTTCAGTTTAACATATAAATCTCTTATTTGTTAATGTGGATGTACAATTAAAACAGGTCAAGGTAAAACACCTGTTGTAAAGGTATAATAGTAAGGTCTCTCTTAGACTTGACCCTCTCACATCTTTTCAGATAACACATCCATCTCCCTAATTACCTGGCTGAATGCTGCCCTAGGCTCCAAAGTAATTTATATAATGTGATAGATCAGTAACTGACCAGGCCTGACCTGTTTTTTAATGACCTACAGTAAGCAGCTCTGCCTTTCAGAACAGAACTTTGTGTTTCCAGCAGGGTTTTAACTTTGTTCTTCTAATGAAATGCTAAACATTTTTCCACATTTTCTCTATCAGCAGAGTTTTAAAATGACTTCATGACTCTGATTGTATGTGTTGCCCAGCAGTTCAAACATGTTGTATTTGCTGTAAGATAAGGGCTTGTTTGTCTGTTTAACGTAACAATGTACCACAGGGGGGTGGCGGATTTTTGTGGACGATGCAGCGCTGTTTTGCGGCCTGCAGCGTGGATCTTCCTCGCTCAGAGTGCTGTGTATGCGACACGCGACGAGGTCGATACATCAGCACCTATCGAGACAATTTCATGGACGATGCTCACATGTGCAGGAAGCTTCAGAGTTTGTAGCTGCTGATTGAAGAACAGCTCATGTTTCAGGTGAAAACCCAGTGACTCACTGATACACTGACACACTAACCCACTGATGTCTAATGAGCCATTTAAGCCGTAATCCTACCCCCCTCCCACCAACACCATCACGTCCTGCTAATCCCACAGGAGGCTTTCACACTTAGGGAGCACACTTCCTGGTGCAAACAAACACACGTGGACCAGGCAGAGGAATGCCTGGACAGCCTAAGGTAACTCTCCACTGGAAGTTGTTCCACCCGAGACACACGCAGCTAAATGTGTGACAAACAGCTTTTGTACCCCTGAGAGTAACAGCGGACGTACAATAGAGGCTGGTGTTTGCTATGCTGTCCTGTGTCCTCTGAAATCGAGATAAGTGATCACATCAGCGTGTTTGATGTAAGCGTTAATCTGTCAGAGGAGCACAATTATTCAATTATAGAGCTGAGCTCAGTGGACGGCTCAGAACCTGGCTCAGTCTGGTCTATGCCAGGCAAGGGAGCTGCAGCAGCAGACATAGATGATGGTATGTAACCCACATCTCTCACCATGACCAGAAAGGTCAAAGGGGGGGGGGGTACTGAGGGGGAAAGGGAGTAAGGCAATTCAGGGTATTCAACAGTGATCGGGGGGGTGGGAATCAGAATAAGCTTTTACAGGTGGTGCAGACAAATCTCTCACCTGGACCGCTCTGTCCCCATCCCACATGCTATTAATAGGGGCCTGTCATGTAAACACTCTGATCTCTCTTTATCCCTCCCTGCCTGATGGGAAAGGAGACCTGGGGAGGAAAAGGAAAAACAAAGCAGAATATATTCTTGAGCTGCTCATTTCTCACAGGTGACATAACCAGTAAGCTGTTCACAGACACAAGCCATAACAGCTGACCTGCACACAGTGCACTTCACTTGCAAATGTTATACAGTTCTATCAGTCACAGTATTTATTGTGCTCCAGTTGCCATATATATTATTTATATAATAAATAATGTTTATTATATAAGTAATATATATGGCAACTGGAGCAAACCACCGGAAAAAGGTGGTTTGCCCTCTCTGGGTTGGAGGAGAGATCCTGCCTCAAGTGGAGGAATTTTTGGGATCTTGTTCACAAGTTAGGGAAGGATGGAGCGTGAGATTGACAGACGGATCGGTGCAGCAGCAATGCGGTCGATGTACAGGACTGTTGTGGTGAAGAAGGATCTGAGCCGAAAGGCAAAGCTCTCAATTTACCAGTCAATCTATGTTCCTACTCTCACCTATGGTCATGAGCTTTGGGTCGTGACCGAAAGAACGAGGTCTCAGATACAAGCGGCCGAAATGAGTTTCCTTCGCAGGGTGGCCGGGCGCACCCTTAGAGATAGGGTGAGGAGCTCGGTCATCAGGGAGGAGCTCGGAGAAGAGCCGCTGCTCCTCCACATCGAGAGGAACCAGTTGAGGTGGCTTGGACATCTGTTTCGGATCCCTCAGGGACACTTCCCTGGGGAGGTGTTCCAGACATGTCCCCAGAGAAGACCCAGGACACGTTGGAAGGACTACGTCTCTTGACTGGCCTGGGAATGCCTCAGTGTTCCCCTGGAAGAGCTGGAGGAGGTGTCTGGGGAGAGGGAAGTCCGGGCGTCTCAGCCCCCGCAACCCGATCCAAGGATGAGCAGAACAAGATGGATGGATGGATGGATTGATGGATATTTACACAGACTGCTGATGACTGAGCATATTTCTCCTTCTAGCAATAATTCTGCTGCTGCCTGTCACTGTTCTCGAGTAGCCATTTGTACATGGTAACGGTACAATCACTGTAAACACCAGCACAAGATACTGAATCATAATACAGGTCGTCCCCGACTTACGATGGAGATGCGTTCTGATGACCCCATCGTAACTTGAAAATATCATAAGTCAAGACATGACCAAAACACAAAAAACATAAAAAATATGCACTCTAACACCAAGACAGCTGAACTCTGTCATTCGCTGGCGAGAGTAAGGCGTCTCACAAGGCGGGCGATGTGTACATCCTGGCAGCGTGCCAACGTATCACACTGCACACGCTGCTATGTTTGCCTGCCGTGTGAAACTTATAATATTTTTACAATTTTGTCGTATCGCTATCGTCATCGTAAGATCGAAAAATCGTAAGTCGAACCGTCGTAACTCAGGGACCATCTGTACTATGTACTAGGTCTCTGTTTGTGTGACATCCTTTCTTGGACTGAATATGGTTGGACATACCAGTTGTTAACACAGATCACTCTTAGACTTAAGTCGTAATAAACAGTGCATTCGGAAAGTATTCACTTTGTTCAATTTTATGTTGCAGCCTGACACTACAATTGTTCAAATTAATTTTTTTCCTCATTAATCTACACTCAGTACCCATAATGCCAAAGTGAAAACAGAATTTTAGAAAAGTCTGTAAATTTATTGAAAAGAAAAGTCTGAAATATCACATTGACATAAGTATTCAGACAACAACACTTTAAATTTAGCTCAGGTGCCTCCCATTTCTGTTGATTGTTGCTGAGCTGTTTCTACACCTTCAATGGAGTCCACATGTGGTAAATTAAATTTATTGGACCACCAAAGGTCCCCATACAACCAGACTAAGATGGAGAGGATGTGCAGAGAAGAATGTCAGAAAATCCCCCAATCTGGTTGTGCAAAGCATGTCGCATAATACCCAAAAAGATTCAAGGCTGTAACTGCTGCCAAAGGTGCTTCAACAAAGGGTCTGAATACTTAAGTATATGTAATATTTCATATTTTTCTTTTTAATAAATTTACACACATTTCTAAAATTCTGTTTCCACCTTGTCATCGTGGGGTACTGAGTGTAAATTAAAGAAAAATTAATTTGAACAATTGTAGTATAAGGCTGCAAAATAATAACATTGAAAAAAGGGATAAATACTTTTCGAATGCACTGTATATTGAAGCTGTCCTTGTAAAGAATGGCTACTCAGCCTGTCCATAATGGACATTCAGACTTCAGTCTGGCTGGTGGTATGTCTGTGTTAATAATTAGAAGTGTTTGTTGTTCTATTACATTTTCGTCATTTATTGTCTGTCACGGGTGATGGAGAATGAACACGGGTGATGGAGAATGAACAAGGGTGATGGAGAATAAACACGGGTGATGGAGAATAAACATGCTGTGTAGTACGTTTCTATCATCCATATTCCTGCTGCTTCTGCTGTATACAGGTACAGGAGATCTGCAGCCCTCATGATGAAGACACCAGTAATTTCCCTGTCTCTTTCTTTCTCTCTCTCTCTCTCTCTCTCTCTCTCACACACACACACACACACACACACACACACACACACACACACACACACACAAATACACACACACATGCACAAACACATACACACATAGGCAGATGAAAAATACAGGCATGGAGAAGAGACATAAGGCCATCAATGTCCAAACAATGTGAGTGACCAGTAAGGAATAGGAACACACTACACTGAAGAGAGGTACACCGATGATGTAATGCAAACTTTGGATTGTCTGGAGAGGTATGGGAAAAGAGTGTGTCATAAGAAAGCAGCATGTGCTTCTCAGCCGACATGAAGCATCTGCCCAGTGGAGTTTGCTCGGGTTAGAGATGTGAGAGTGTCACAAACCATGAGCTCATGTAACTATGAGTCAGTGGCTATAAAATAATAGACTGATCAGACGAGGTTTCTTCGCACAGTAAAAGTGCAAACATACCGTATTTCTCCTAATTAATGCTCCCGCTGTAATAGACGTGCCCCCACCCGATAATACAGTACGAGACACGGTAAAGTGCACCCCTTGTCTCTTAAAGCAGTGACATAGAAACGTGGTCAATGTGTAGAGGTGTGGATTTGCAGAGAGTGAATATATAAATGCAGTGAATTATACACATTTTTTACAAGTAAAGATAATTTAATTAACACAAGAATGCTACATTACTTGAACAAAATCCGCTTCTGAATCCCAGATTGATTGTACCCGTGTAAAATAATGTCTTCATATGCCTAATGGAAACTCTGATAATGACTGAATTTATTTGTTTTTATAAGTCGTAATTAATGGGAATTTAGTTTTTAAAAATAAAATTTTACAATGTAGAAGAATGCTAGGCTTTTAGTAACAACTTGTTGTTTTTGAAGGTTTTTAAAAATTTGAACTTCTCATTTTAAAGATTTTAAAAACTTCATAATTTGGACATTTTGGCCTCAAATAGACGTGCCCTGCACATAACTTGTAACATGCCCGGGCGCGTTAACTAGGAAAAATACGGTATTACAATACGTGCAATGGATCTTAAGGTGTGTTGTGGAAAATGACAGGTGCCAAACTTGGTGTTGAAGCTGGTTTGTAGGTGAGTTCGGAGTGAAATTCACACATTGGGAAAAAATTAAAAACTATCAATAGATTCAGTGTCTCAAAGAACCAGAGAAAATAAGAACCTAACTGTGAACATTGCCTTAACGGCAGCACAATAAGCAACAACAGAACTGAATTATGATGATCAACAGACATATGGACTTGTGTTGTGTAGGAAAGACAACCAGATTCAAATGTCAGACAACCCTTGTATTTTAAAGTGTATAACTGAAACCTAAACCACGTCTGCCCAGAATTAGGAGCCAAATGCAGAAAGCACAGTGTGAAGAAGAGAAAACGGGGAGAGAACTGAAAACCAAGGTGACCCCTGAGATATCCCTGATGGCCCAAATGCTATAGATAACGTCTGAAGAATGAAAGGAGACAATGCAGTGCATATAACAAATTAAATTATTTTGTGCAGGATCACTGAGGAGACAACCATGTGTTTAGTTGTATTACGTGGACTGTAATAATGTCGATAAGCTCTTTTTTCCTCAGATGATGTTGACTTCTTCAATAAGAGACCTTTGTGACAAAGTAATGAAATATGTCTGCTTTGACCCTTGATTGAGAACCATGAAACTTGATACAAGTGTGTCCTAAAGGTCCAACCAAGGTGCAGATTACAAGGCCCTGCATACCAGGAAGGAACTGCTACCTCAAGTGGATGATGGAGGAAATGGCAACTGTAGTAGGGTTATGAGTACACTCGAGCAGAAGGCTCAACTAACCGCAGATAGGTGAATACTCTCCAAATGCCAATAAAGGGTGGTATTCCCATAAATGTAGTTCTCAAGGCAGTCTTGTTGGGTCATTGGATGTTCTGCAATATTTAGTATTTAGGATTGTGAATTAAGCCAGTATTTTAATAGCAAATAAATCCATGTCAGGCCTGCTCTATGAGAGACCACATCCGCCCCTTCAGCTACCATGCTCCACCACCACCACCACTCAGACACTCATGCCCCATCACGGTTCTCGTGGTGACTCATTACATTCCTTTAATAATGAATCTGTAAAAACAATTCAACCTATCGTCCTGAAAGGCTCCTGCACAAACAACATCAGGTGCAAGCCACCTGGCTGTCCAGATGATCACAGGGAGTTGCGGTTGCAGGTGTTGCAGATACAGTACATCATAAAGAAGACACTGTACAGTTACCCAGCACAAACTCAACCCCAGCATGCATCTGGGTATATCACATGTCAACAAAGAGTCAACAACGCATGACTTCATTTGAAACTAACTGTTAGCTAAATACAGGGTTCTTCGAAGCAATGCCTATTGCAACTGCAGATGCACTTCCCTTAAACTTGTGCATATAATCCAAATAAGTAAGAAAAATTAAAGAAAATATTTTTATGAAAAGCATCGACATTTCTTTTGCTTTAATTACACAGTGTACAGAATAACTGTTACGATATCTTAATTTAAATCTAGACTTCATAAGCTGACAAAAAAGCTTTAAAAGATTTTCATGACTAATTAGTTATGACTGCTTGATTTTTATTTCACAAAGGAGCCTAGCTAGCCCTTATTCTATGGCAACAAGAAGAGAAGTCATATGCGATTGGCCACTAGGTGGCGACATGCACCCTAACAAAAGATTGTAATATGCCCTAACCAGATATTTGAGAAAGTTTCTACAACAATGTAGATATTTACAAAGAAAACCTAAGCAAAATCCTGGGTCCCTGAGGTGGATACACAGCTCGGGAAATGAAAAGATGGCAGGATAGTGGTAAATGTCTTTTTTTTCACAATACATACTTTGCTGTCTTTTATGAGGCCATTGGCAATGTTAATCGACTTTCGACTGCTCCCTGTGAGGTGGTCACCACAGCATACCTGCTTGACCTGGTTCTGTTTGGAAATTCACACATCATGTTGGTACCAGGTTTGTATATTGGATGCCCTTCCTGATACAACCATCCGATGTTATTGGGACTAACAGTGGAAATGCACCGGCTTGTGTAGCACCAGCAGCTCTGATTCAAACCCACATCATCGGCAGTATAAGACAGTGGTGCTAACAAGTGTGACACTGGCCACACAGTGCATTGGCCACACAGTGCACTGGCCACACAGTGCGTTGGCCACACAGTGCGTTGGCCACACAGTGCGTTGGCCACGCATACAGATTCTTCATTAATCACCAACTTAAGACGTACTTGTATAAATTATATTACTCTTATTCTTGTCATGTCAAACTCTGACAGCAACTTCCATAACAGTGACGTTTTTACATCTTCACTTTTTCTTTCGAACCTTCCATCCTTTGGTCACCATCTCATCCTAATAAGGACTTCTCCACCCTAGCAATAACACTATATTTTAGCACAAATTTTACTCTATCTGCTGATGTGTGCATGTCCAGCTCACAGATACCATCCTCAGCCAGCAACACAGTTATCAAGCTGCCAAACCAAACACAAACTCATTTTCATCCCTGTGACAAACTGTGAGATCGATCACAGAGATCTCATGTAAACTGCACCTTGATTTGAAGGGTCCACCGTTAGGAAGGCAACAAAGTATCACAAACTTCACTTATCTTTTCGCTTCTTTATAGCTTTTTTGTTTCAACAATGCTTTGCAGATGTTCGGCAAAACTCTGCCCTTGCATGTTGTACCGCAAAAGCAGCACAGAGTGCGTCATGTTTCTCGCTAGGATCATACTGTATATTGGCTGCTGTATATTAGTTGCTGTCTTAGCAGTAGTGTTTAACCACTTTTTCATGCCTTTTCAAGAAATATCCATTGCAAGGTCCAAACTTCTGCCATGACAGAGTTGCTAAAACCATACCCACATCTAAATTTATCGTAGCTTTGTAAGATTCACCAGTAGATAATCTGTCTCTACTAATAACATCCCTGAATTTAGAGGACTCTAGTCTTCAGTTTACCAAACAGTTTATGCTGCTAAACTTCCACAAATCATGGTAATGGAGCTTTGATCTCTCAGCAGTCCATTCATTGTTAAATATTCATTACCTGGCCTTGTTGCCTAACAAACCAGTTTTGGGTTTTTAGATGCAATTATTCTTCCTAGAATTTTAGATGGTCTCTAGGTTCTGTTTTGAGTTCATATAGCTCATTTCCTTGAAGAACATCTAGATGTCCAATATAGACTATTGCACTGCAATGCTTGGTCTGGGCTCACCAGCACACAATTTCAACACACATTTTTCTCTTTGGATTATTGATCAATATGCACTCTAATATGACAATAAGGGTACATGTATTTATTTTTACTCACTTCATGTACTGTTCCACAGGACACAATGACGAAAAGCAGCAAAGTAAACAGGCCTCCTTAACTACCAGTAGTCAGTTTCTTGGAGTGGATCAACTCTATTGGCTACCATCAAATTAGCCTACTACCATAGTTTATATGCAAGAAAATAACTTTAGCATAAAATCAAAAGTGTGTACACAATGCTTCCCAAGAAAAATAAAACACATAGAGAAAGAAGAATTAAAAAAACATGAAGTATATCTGTCTTCATATAAACACAGAAATTGCAGTATAAGGAAGAGTCATTTCCTTTGTTCTGGAGAAAGCATGCGAGTAGTAACTAAGATTTTTACGGTGGTCTAGGGAAGCACAACCTGGTTTGGTGTGCTATGATCTTGATATGCCTGTGGCAACACTCCAAACCTAGGGTAGACTTTGGAAGCAATTATGTCCTAGACAAGGTCAAGCATTTCATGTTGAAGTGACACATTGTGATTGACACTTGAGTCACATAAACTCCAGCCAGGAACATAAACTGCAACTAGGAACAATCATGGCTTGTGCTGTTCTGTTCATCTTTTTTTTCAAGTGTCTCTGCAAGCCTAGAGTCCTTTATGAGGACTGTTGAAGGACAACTTTCTCTAAAATCATTGATGAGAGATGTTTTCTGAAAACATACACATGCTGAAGATATTTGCAACAAACTGAAGATTTTAAAAACCTCACAAGTGCTATTATAAAGGCTGCCTATGCCAAGATGTGAGCTGCAATGCTTGGGTACTTGGGGTAGACTTTGGAAAGCACAGAATGGAGGTCTCCTTTGTCACTGTACTCTCTGTTTACCCACAGAGAATACAAATCTACACACAAAGGCTGTGAATGGAAAGTCTGTGGAGAGTAGACTAAAGGCAAGCAACTATTGTATTTCAAGATTACAACATGAAAATCTGGTAACTGTTTAAATCTTAAAGTTTTTGATCACAACACCTTCAAGAGACTTCAGAAATATGTAGTGTCACCAGCCAATGAGAAAAGAGTGGGAGTAATGTTATTAGAATCTCCAGCCAATGACAGAAGAGCGGAGTGATATTTTAACAATCTTGGACAAAAGAGAAATTTGTATTGCATGCCACTTTTTGTGTTGGGCTTTGTTTCATGGATTCAAACATATTGTTTTCATACATGTGGCTCTGTAAAGCAAAGGCCAAACGAGTCAGATCTTTTGCATTGAAACTGTTCTATGTAATATTCCCAAAGCACAAAAGGACTGAAATACTATACAAAAGCTCTGGAAAACAGCTGAGCCTTATTCTCAGAATTCTTTGGTAAGAGTTTCAAGACAATAAACAAGATCAAATATTCTGAATGCGCTAAAGACTACATGTGTGGAATTCGCATGTTCAACTTATACAGTGGGTTAACCAAAAGTGTTCTAGTTTTATCCCTCAGGCAATTCATTGTACAGGCAATTCAAAATTGCCCCTAGTGTGGAAAAATGTGGGCATGTATTTAACAGTGGACTACTGCAAGAGTTCCATTCCAGAGACTGCTTTGAAAAGCATGGAATAGTCTCCGGGGCTGACACTACCTTCATCTGCATACATGGTTTTTAAGTAAATGAATGAACACATAAAATGAATGGGAAACATAGAGAGCCTTGCCACAGAGGTACCACAGGGTTCACTGTGTGGTCCTCTCCATTTTTTGCCTCTTTACAATATCTCTTGGTTCGGTCATATCCTCCCAATAATTGCCCTATCATTCCACTTTTTAATAGATAGCCTAGATACTTGCAGCCCTGTGTATGCCTAATTTCAACCAAACTGGTCTTAATTGTTTGTGGTTCATTTGTGCTTGTGTGTGACATTGGAATTTTTGTTTTTTCTAGTTTTGTTTTTGAGATGTAACACTTTGCTTGCATGGTGACATGCTTACATTGTGGATGTCTGGCAGTCAAATGTATCCAGATGACACAGCACCACCTCCAACTGAAACGGCCGTACAGATCTTACAGATGTATTCTTTAGAATGTCTCTAGAGCATATGACTTTCTAACCTGACTACTTCCTCATCCACATATTTGTTGACTGTGTTTCTGGTCACTCCCTCATGCATACACTGTCTTCGTAGAAATTATTCCTTCTCACCTAAAAAGTTACCAACACTGCCAACCACCCTGCCTAAATTTTGTTATGGCTTCTTCCTCCCAGTATTCCTTTACAGGCACAGTCGATGCTCCAATGGTGCTTGATGGCACACCAGGGGCACAACAGTATCCTTCTTGCACACTGTCATCAACATCCACCACGCACAGCATTGGTTCATTGGGGTGTTTCTGAAGGACTGAAAAACACTGGCAGGTTTTAATGGCGGCCCCTCGGTGAGTACTTCTGAATGTGCTCCAGCATTCAAGAAAAAACACTCAACAGATTTTCAGGCAACACTTTGCTTCTGGAGGACATCTTCTACTTATGATGAGTTTTCTGTTCCAATAACCCCATTTCAGTGAATCATAGGCTGGAAATTGCCTTGTTTTACATGAATGCTAAACATAGTCATTATAAAGTGTAGTACTGTATATACATGAGAAAATGCAAAAGTGCACATATACCTGTAGAAATATGGTACAACCATTAGGTCAGTTGCTAGAAATTATAACAAATTATCACTAACTAAAACTAATAATATAATAAAGGTAAGATAACAGCCATTGTACTTTGAGGATTCATGATATTTTGTGACAATTAGCATATAGCCTACTTTTTATGATAATAATCTGATTAAGCATAAATGTAAACCAAACCAATTAACTGGCATGCTAAGTCCTTCCTTATCAGGCAAAAGCTCCGTCTAATGTGCAAATGGTTTATTACTGAAAACAGATGGGGTGTATACACAGGATAACAAGGAACAATGCAGAAAGGCCATAAGATACCAAAGACTCAGTATAAACATTACAGGGCCAAAAGGGTACAACAACTGGTGTGGGAATGAAACAAAAGAGAAGAACAGAAGTCACAGGGTAAATGAGGCACATGAGGAAAACACTGATGTAATTAAGAAGATCAGCATGAGGAGACAAGAATAAGAAAAGCAGAGAAGGGGAAATAGAGATGGCTAGTGGCCATAGAGGGGAACGATAGGGACAGAACATGATATACAGAAATGAGTGTAGTAACATGGTGAGCAACACTGCAAAGTGTTTTCAACACATTCCAACTTCTTGAGTTTTGAACATCTTCCTAAATATGCTATGCCTTATTACTTACTGTTTAACCGACAATTTCAGATGTTTAAAAGAACAGTAGCCTTGATACATTATGGCAGTTAGTTATAATTTACTGTGCCCTTTATAATAAATGGATTGGGTGTGTTGGATGTGTGTATCGTAAATCAATGAGGAATTAGGGTGTAAGATGTAGGAATTTCTAGATATTTACAACAATAAATAAATACATATATGTAGATTTGACTTACTTTGCAGTCTTCAGAAGATTTTTCAGTTCAGCACTGACACAGGTGATAAGGAACCTAATGAATTATTTGTCAACTCTGATCTGAAACCAGCAAACTGGGATCATGGTCACTCATCTGTTGAAATGGAAGGGAGTCACCACTTACAGCCAAGAGAAGTACAAATGTAACATGAGGAACACCTGTAGATGGTTATTTTTGGGGATTTGCCTGCAGAGAAAAATGACACAGAAGTTGGAGAATATAGGAACTTAAGTTGTCGTGAGACACATAAATGCAATTCTGAAATCAGGTATTGTGAGAGTAGAATATATGGCAGGAATTTAGATGAATATAAACACAGTGAGTGAAATAGCAAACAATAGAATTTAAAGTTAATTGAAGGGTTTACTGCAGTTTCTCCGTAAAATTTCAGAAGCATTACAATACTACAATATCAGTTTTAGAAGATGTCTGAACAGAAATGTGTTCTCTGACTAGCTGATGTTTTCTCTAACAGATTGTGGTAATGGTTACAATGTGCAGCTAAATCTCTCTTTGTCAGTGATTACATTCTTTCTCATTGTCTTTACTTTCCCAGGTTACCCTTTTAATCGTTAACGTAAAGCCTGTATTCTCCCTTAAGCTCAATCTATATCTGGCTATAACTCGTGATGCAAATCTGGCGGGGAAGGACCATGTTGCTTAACACAGCTGCTGTTCCTTCTTTCTTCTGTCTGTGATTTCATCAGCTGGCTTCTAGAATCCTCTCCTCTCATCTTCAATGTGGCACAATTAGAAAAAGGTGGGGCGTTGGTTTCACAATGAGGACAGGAGCTGGAGGACCTAAATAGACCCTGATCCTGACAGATGCAGCTTCAGAGAAGCTCAAGGAATTAATGTCACTCTTGTTTTTCCGCTTTAACCCCCCTGCCTCCCCTCTTGCCCTGAACCTAATTTCCTGAGGAGACCTAATTCCTTAAGGTTAAAGTGAATGGAAACTCCCTACCAGGCCATTACCAGTTCTTAAGCTAGTATGTACCATGTATGATCGAAAGACGGGGCTTTAATTGGAACACCTGAATCACGCAAAAAACATGTCAATAAATTAGGAAGGAGTTGAAGCCCCGCCCTCCTGCCAGCAGCTTCTTGCTATTTTAATCTCCAAGGATCTGATTATATAAAGCTTCAAAAGATCATGGTAGGGCAATGTGAGTGTCTTCTCATACTCTAATGTCTCTTACCTAACTTTGGGCTTGAGTTAAAAAACTACAAAAATACATCATGAGCAACAGTCTTGCAGTCCTGCATATTCATGGCGTGATGCCATACTTCAGGAACGTCTCGTCACAGCTTTGCAATGAAGCGAAGAGTTTTCACAATCAAAATTTAGCTGTAAAGACATAAAAGAGTAATGTGTTTTTTAATTCATATGGGCATTTGAATAAGAAAAACGGGACAATTTCAGAGTACAACGTCAATGTTAAACAGGACAAGTAACCAAGAGCTGTGTTCCATCCTAAAAATGTCCTTGTTCTGAAAAATATCAGAGTGCAAACTAAAGTGAAAGAGATCTAATTACAACATTTATCTGTGAATTTATTCTAAGAGAGTACTTTGTGGCTCATTGTTTAAGTATAATATAGGCTGGGTAAATGCACAATGATGTGGTTTTCACATTGATTATTTAAGTCAGCTACTATAAAGTAATTAGTTTATAACCAAGGACAGAAAGTAAAAATTACTGTGTTTAACTTTATTACTATAAACACAAGGTGGTTTAAGGCTGTGTAGTTATTAAGTTCATTGATGTTTGTGTGTGTGTGTGTGTGCGTGTGCGTGCATGTGTGTGTATGTGTGTGTGCACATGCTCTCAAATATGCCTTTCTGTTTAGACTTGCAAGTAACCTCATATTAACTTTTTTACCTGAATGTAAGTCTCCTTCTGGAGTAGGCAGATGTTGGGCAAATGGGTTCCTTTACTTCTAAATAGAGATTCCATAGGGTGAACATCCAACCCCTCACATGCAGACACACACTATGAAAGACAAGTCACTGAAACAAGGGTAACGTTCAGTACAGATGTCACAGACACTGGGAGTTGTTTGTTTGGGATGAGTAAGACTCACAGATGATGTTTTTGGATGCAGTTGGATGCTTGTAGGTCTTTCACAACAAATGTTTCTGCAAACAGGAACTGTTAAAAAAAAGAGAGTATATGAACATTAATGTTGTTGGTATGAGCTAAACATGGAAGGTGAAAGGACAAAATGTGTACAGGGTATGTGGACTCCTGATGAAAGGTGAAGAAAATAAACACAATTTACCGAACTGTCAAAACAACAAAGAAAACTCACTACATAAATGCAATAACAGTTTTACTAAGCTGTGAAACAAAAATGAAAAACCTAACAGACGCATGAAACAATGTTTGAACTTACAACAAATAAGTAAATAAATGAAAAACAGTACTGAGTGCGTTATTATTGTATTAACTGTTTATTATGCACCCAATGTATCTGGTTGAACAAAAGCCATGACTTTGATAAGTATTAAAATAAGTTATTTCTAAGATTACAATTCCTTTGTCTGTAACACGTTTGGATAATTCGAAAATTTTCAGAGACGTATATGTGCAATACAGAACATTGTAGACATAATAACAAAACAGTAATTTTGTGGGATTTTTAGTAATAAAATAAAAATATTTTTGAAGTGGTTTGGAACTTACTTGCGCCAGTCTCGCTGTGTCACAGCGCCCTCTGCTGCCTTTTACATTTATTCATTTAGCAGACGCTTTTGTCCAAAACAACTTACAAATATCTGCAAGTGCAGCACAGTAAGTGCTCTCCTACAGTCAAAGTGCAGAATATTCAATTAAGCTAGAGTCCAAGTCAATTAACACTGCGAACAGTTAAATGTTAACACAAGTTAAAATTAGCACGAGTTGAAACTGGAGACAGGATGGAAACATCACAGCGAGCACAAGATACAGACATTCAACAAAAAGTGGACAAATAGCTATCAGGTTAAGAGTGCAGTGCTGATGATGGCCGTAACTGCATAACACCAGGTCAGAATTAAGATGGTAAACATTGCCACATCCGGACCTGAACCATGCAGCATATTAAATTCAACTGCCAAACAGGTACTAGGGCAGATAAGTCACATAAACTCCCCTTTTTAATTTCATTTGTAGCATCTCAGTAGCCTGGTGGCTCAATGGGTAGAACATCAGGCTGAGATGTGGAAGCCTCCTGGTTTAAATCCCAGCACAGCCAAGTGTGTCCTTAACCAAGACATTTAAATGCTAGCTCCCCAGGTGCCACGTATGACTGGCTGCCTGCTGCTCCCCTCAAGGGAGGGGTTAAATGCAGAGAAGTAACTTCTCTCTGGGGTTAATAAAGTAAGATAAGATCTTCACCTTTAGCTTTTATTTCTGTGTTTATATTCAGCAGGACAAATTAATTAAGTTCATCTTCTAGGATTTTTGCTAGTTTTGGCTTGTGAAATTTAAACAACATTCACAAACAGAGACTTTGTCCTTGCAAACAGTTGTTGGGCATTGCACTGTTGAAGTATGCCTGACATATTAAATATTTTTCTATGTTGCAACGTGAGTTTGATCCGTGTTATAATATTTCAGGTTAGTCCGTGCAGTGTAGACCAGTACTTATTTCATGCACTTATTTTGTTGAAAAATAAATGTGCAATTTGAAGAATAGAAACGAATGTCCACACTGTTTGTCCAGATCTACCTAATGAGTGGGATTTAGTAGATAAGCTCAGTCTTTTGTGATGCCATTCTTTAAGACATGCTTATCAAAACTCTGAACTGAAGCAAAGAGTTTTCATTATAATTGTTACAAAACGTACTGATCGCAGTTCACATAAACACGTGAACGAGTAACATGTTTCAGTATGCGTGAGCATTTCAGTAAGAGCAAAGGAAAGTGTACAGTTTTTATCTGAATTTTTAATTGGCCAGTTAATTGTCCGCTACTAACATAATTAAATTGTACTACTACTACTACTACTACAATTATTATTATTATTATTATTATTATTATTATTATTACTAATATACTATTTTAAAGGATTTAACGATTATATATAAAATAAAAAAATGCTAAAATTTTCATTAAAAAAAAAAAAACGTAATGAATTTTGCCGTTTTGTTTGTTTTGCAGTAAATAATAAAGACTTTTTAATATTCGTAATTTATGAAGAGGAAGAAGGGTTAATAACTAATATATTATTTAGTTACATTACCCTTCATATTTTTAATTCAAAAACTGGACTCTACTGTAGTCTGCGACATCAACAATTTACACCTAGACACCTACATCTCCTCTCTCAGGCAAACAAATGTGTAAAGGCACTAACACACACACACACACACACACACACACACACACAGAAACTAAATGTAAAATCTAAAACTCTGGTCCATGGACGGTTTCCATGGAGTTTTTATGTTCCCTTTCCTGTCCCTTTGGTGTGGTATGATCCGGGTACACAAAATAAGTTTGTTTGGTGTAAAGGCGTATACTATACACTGACCGCTAAAAGAACTTACTTACACCCACCTAAAATTAAACCAATGAGGAGTTACACGTTTAGTAACTACCAACTAAGTACAACTGTTTTGTTTAAATAAAAATAAATGTTAAAAGAATTTAAGTGTATCCTGGTTAGTTTTGTATTGCTTCCTTTTTGATCACTGATGTATGAAATCGCAGGTGCGCAATGTCACGCCCCCCAGTGGCTCCTGGTCTGTTACACACAGGTTAAAGCAGGAATACGTGTTGTCAATGAAAAGTATCCCACTTACCAACACGCCATCACACCTCTGGTTATGCAGCCTATATACCGTGTATTGTAAGTACGCTAAAAGGGCCGTAAATATCTTGTAAAAACGAAATGTGTCTGTTCACGAACGATATTTTGCAATATTTCCCAATAAATGCTTATATTTTTTAATCAACATTTGATCGGGGGTAATATTTATATACAGGAATTATGTCATGTAATGCCATTACAGCTAATAATTTTCTTATAAAATAATTTTATTTATTTATTTATTTGTAAAGAAAAAGAGCACATTTACTGTCAAAGTACATCGGGTATTCCTTGTTCAAAAAACGTACAGTGCGTGTTACCTCTTTCAGGGTGTCCTGTTGCATGATTCAAAATACAAACGATAATCTAAACTTTTAAAAATAATTTTGACCTCTTGTATCGCCGTTTTTTTCAGACGTCCTTCTGTGCGTTTCCCTTGGCCATATATGTTTAGAGTTAAGTTGAAAAATGACAAAGCAGATATACTTTAGTTTTATTGTAGTGTTATAATATAGACATAATATAAATGTAGAGTTAACAAAACTGGCGATGCGAACGAGCGCGAAGCGCGTCCACGTTACATGACAAATTCTAATTCGTGCCCCAACTCGCAGAGATCAATAAATGTGGTTAATGCAAAACAGTTCCAAAGCTCCAGTTCTCATGGAAACACGGACATATACAATCATTAAGGATTCCCCGTTGCACAGAACTTTATTATAATACATTTATGATAATTAATAATTTATTTTAAAAGCCTGTGTGTTACACAGTTCCCCTTTGCACTAACCGCCCACTCTTTACTGCGTCAATGACACAGCCGACTGGTAGTGCATGTTTATGCATGTTCTTGCACCGCAGAGAACAGAAATGAATATAAAACTTTCACTGCACCATTCTACATTTAGCAAATGCCTTTATCCAAAGCAGCTTACATATGACACATACATATTACAACGAAATTGGTTCTCCACATTTAACCCATTCCCTGAGGGAGCAGTGGGCAGCCATTATTCAGCACCCAGAGAGCTAGGGCTGAGTATCTGGCTCAGGGACACACCCACAGCCTGACGTTCTACCCATTGTGGCATAGCACATGATAATAAATTTGAATTTGTATTTTTATCAGGTGATCATAGCTAAACAAATTTAAAAACACATCTGCTTTTTAACTCTATAACGCAACAATTTCCCCCTAAAAAGGGCTTGCATCAACATCACCTACAGCATGTACTAACACTTCTGGCAGAACACATGAATACTTTCAGTAGCACGCACCAGTCCCACCTGCTGTATGTGCCTGTACCTTTTGTGGTGTGGTAGGCACCAGCTTCTCTCTGTACCATAACCCTGTGGTGTGAAACACTCCTACCACCAGCTTCTCTCTGTACCATAACCCTG
>JABJVR010002479.1:0-17339 GCA_025773905.1 Chitala chitala
ACCCCCCCCCCCCCGCCCTCCTACACAACACTCTGTGAGTGCAGTTTGCCATCAAGTCAAAAAAGAAATACTACTCGGCTGCTATCTCCACTTTCAACCATGTTCGGATTGCTGCTAAAGAAAACAGACAGATAATAAATACATGAATAAAAGTAAATGAATAAACTTTTTAACCCTCCTGCTTCAGAAAAAAATATGAAAAATAAACCACTGCATCTCATGTATTTATTACTATTTAACAAGAAAAAATGTTTTGCTGTTCTGTTTGTTTCTGCTTTCTGCAGGTAAAGTGCGCGTCAGATATAGTTTGTAATAGGAAAGCGGTCTGGTTATTAGTGACTGGGTGAGTGAAACTTCGTAGGACGGATTGTGAACATGCTCACCAAACGGTACTGTTAAAGTCAATTTGCATTCAGCCAGAGTGCTTTCCTGGGATGGAATAGGTATTGGCTGATTTTAGTAAAATATTCTTTTTTCACAACATGAGTCATTAGTCATCTTGTCAGAGATCAAACTGGGACTTGATTCAAGCCTCGCTTGTCACCTGTTATTTCTGCTATGGTTTTGTAACTGACTGAGAGTTACTTTTTTGATCGTTCATATGTCAGTTATATCTTGAGCAGTCAACACGTACTCTGATATGAACGTTTTATGAGATATGATTGCCATCAGAACTGAACAGTGTGTATGCGTGCCTGTGTGTATGCATTTGTGTGTCTGTATTCACTAAGGTTTACGTGATGAACGGTGGAGTGCTTTGACGAAAGAGCATCCAGTATATTCTGTAATGTCTGGTTCAAGACTTAAACGTGTGAGTGCAGTTGGCTGATGTCCTACAGAGATGGGGCCGGCTGTGTATCTGCTTTTCGCCCTTCTTAGTCTCAGGAATTCCAGTGTTCACGAGCAGCGATTCTGGTGTTGCACACTTGGTTGAGAAACGTGGTCACGGAGTCGCCGCTGTTCCCGGTTATTACGTGTCTACGGCGTGTAGTCTCTTGATTCCTGTGCAAGGAAGCATTGTAACGGGCAGCGAGCATAGGTTAAGAGCTTCGCAGAAGAGCTGTCATGAGGTGTGTTTCAGGTATAAAGACACAAAGAATTGTTTTGGAGAAGGTGGGGTGGGCACATTCTAGGAAAGACTTGAACGTCAGTAATGGTAAGTGTTTCTAAGTCCTTATGCTGACCGAAGTACAGCTGTAAATACCTGGAAAGGTGTATTTTGGTTTTACAGTTTATGAACAACGATCCGCAAAGACCCTAACCCTCGGTTTAATTAGAAAACCTGAGCGGTGGTGATTATTAACCAGGTTTGGAAAATGCTCGTAAATACATTGAATATAATCTCAGATGATTCAGAGTCGAATTTTGTGATGTTACGATAATTTGCACTAAATAAAAATACTGTATGGACTTAATTATATAGAATTTGTGCGTAGAAACTTAAAAGGAGTCTACGTGTGCATCACATGGAGCTGCGCATGAAACGGGCGTCGCGCGCCTGCCGCACCGTCGCGCTGATGTGAGCTTTACTGTTCCCAGGTAGCAAATATAAGTAGCCTTACTTAGGCAATATGATATAAACTTGACCTGTCATCATCCACTTATGTGTGATCCTCGCTAGTTTCTGTCCACTGTCATAACGGAGAGTGTTCAGTAGAGTGCTCAGGGCAGACCTGGTCACCGAATGCTTTCATTCTGTTCTTTTGTGTCACAGAACTATCCCAGCTTCCATGTGATCTACAACACACAGCTCTACGTGTGGCTGTACGTTATGTTGCATTTGGAACGGGTAACGCAATACTATTAATCGCATAGCGTTATTCTATATGCATTTACGTATGTAATATATTTCAGCGTTATAATTTAACTTGGTATGGCCTGAATTAAAAAGCCAGTCTTTTTCTTGGTTTTGATTAATCTTATTTTAGCTGCACGCGTTTTGTTTATTCGTCAGATTGGATGGGGGGTTCTCAAGATACCAACATTTGTACAGCGCATCATTTCATTTTTAAGAGACAACGCCAACACCTGTGATGAGTAATAAAAACTACGGATTTTTAAACTGGCGTAATAATTCTAATAGTTGACAAATCCACCGCGTATAACGAAACGTTTTCTTCAGATCATGGCGCTATACAACGTTTCAGCATCCAACATGGCACAAACACGCAGTTATCAAGTCATCAGTGCTTCACAATACACAGCTAGTTTTTTTTTTTTTCATTTGGTGTATGAGCCAAACTACAATAATGGCACATGTAACGTGTTTACTTGTGATGGCTTTTAATACACTTCATACAAAGTTGAAACCGCACGATGTCCTTCTCGCTTTACACGCCATGTGTAATGTAAGAGAGACGCAGGCTGTGCAAACTGATAACGAGTGAACACTGTGGGGTTGGAAGGCTCAGTGACACTCACCATTTTTACCCCTCCACTAAAGAAAAGAAGTACATGCGCAACCCAGGATGGTCACTTTCTTGTGTGCAGGTTTACATCTACAACATGCATTGTGCGTCTGCATTGTCTCTCCAAACACACAATATCTAAAAACCATTTGCCTATTGGTGACAATGCCAGTGATGTCCCATTTAAAATTGTTTAGGATGTTTCTCCTACTCATGTCTGCCCCTAGGGTGGCATCAAACTTGGTTATGCATATAGAAAAACACAGAGTAAAATCCACGCTGTCTTGTCATGCTGTATGACACTGTGTTATGTGGGTTACCCCAACACCAGCTGCTTGCCAGTAAATAGAATTCCTTTATTGTCATTGTACAATTAAGCGCAACAAAATTTAGGATAATTGCCACTCCAAGAGCCTATTCTAGGGGTGGGTCCAGCTAATCCCACCCCAGACAGGGTGCACTTCATAGGAGGAGAGTTTCGGTATCTTGGGATCCTGATCACAAATGATGAAGGAGAATTTAAGATTTATGAGCTAAAAAGGGCAGCATTAGCCGTTCTGCAGGGTCTCGCAGTCGGCCATGGTGAAGTAGGAGCTACATTTAAGGATGATAAAGAACAGGGAAGTACAGGGTGCTTAGAAGAGTATAAAAACCGCACGGAGTGTTAGCTTTGTTATAGGACATTAGACTGGGATGTGAAATCCCAGCCCAGCCAGGTGTGTCAAGACAGCCAAATGTTAGTTCCACAGGTGCTGCCCCCTGCTGGCCATAGTATTATGGCTGATCAGGGCAATAAATACAATAATTCTCTGTCATCACCCCCGAACATTTTAACTGCATTGTTTGCTGCAGGACCTTTTCAAAAGATTTTCACGAATCACACAGAAATAACTTGCATTTATTTACATTCATTCAAAACATAATATTCCTCACAATAACTCCAGAGGACTGATCTTTGAAAAGGACCTTTCAAAAAATTCCTCAGCTTGAAATGTTGAAATGTTGTTAGTTAAAAAAAATTCTGGCCCACAACACGAAAAGTGGAACTGTGCAGATTGGCAGTAGCTGCACTATTTAACAGAAATAAAACAAATTATATAATTGACCAAGGAAATATTGGAATAACAAAATAAAAACACTTCTGTAGCATGGACATTTACATATAATGCCTTGTAGACATAATATAAAAAATATATACTAACTATGCATGAAAGACAAACAAAAATCATAAGGTAGATCAAATTTTAAAATGTTTTACAGCGAAACGGAATTCTTTATGAAACGGTACCGCAGCTAAATACAGAACTTTATTTTCTCTCTTGAGATTATATACCGACTTCGCTTTCTTCTCTCTAGGTTTGACTCTCCTTTGCGCATCCGTGGCGGGGGCCTGAAGGTAGTGCATGCACGCATCGTGTGGTACTCGGTAATACATGCACGCATCGTGTGGTACTCGGTAATACATGCATGCCTCGTGCGGTACTCGGTAATGCAGAATCCCCGTGTTTCCCCTGGCGCGCGATTATTTAAATCATTACGTCACCCACTAGTCCACACGGCACGCAGTAACGGGGGGTTTTACGACTTCTCCGTCGTTTTAATGTCTTTCTACGAGCGCGTCAAGTTAAACCAATAATTCACGCAAAATCATTACGTTTTTTTTATATAATTATTTGTTTTAAAAATAATCGAAATGGTCTGAATCGTCTGGTAATAGACGTTTTTGTTGGCCAAACAGAAAACGATGTAATTTTTACTTCACCTATAGTATGTTAGATCAATGTGACAATTTATTTTAATTGCAATTAATTATAATTTAACTGTCCGCTACTTACTCCATACATCTACCAAATACTGCTCACTACGATGTCTTTCTTGTTTCCTTCTGTCTTTTATACTGTACAGAAGGGACGGTTATACGTAATTCTTTTATATCTTTTATTAAGAACCAATACAACGTGGTCACTACTCGCTAGCCTGTCTACTCTCTCTCTGTGTCTCCCTCTAACCGGTCCCTCCGGTAACCACTAACTAACAATCCTATTGTTACATTTCTGTCCATGTAAACAGTGCCGAGCTGTTAAAACATGGAGATGCAGAGCGCTCCCTCAAGAACAGAGAACTGCGCCAGGTCAGGTGTAGACCTGCACATGATCTGCAGGACCCCAAGCAAAAGTCATAAATACGGTGTGCACGGCTTCAACTGCTAAAGTGCTAAACCAGACAGGCACTGCTTGTATAAAACGAAGACAAAAAAAATCAATATTAATGATGTGCTTTCCACGAGAACGCGCCAGCCTTTTGCCCCCTTTACAAACTGCGCGAACTAATGTGCCTTTTTGGGTACAGCTTCCATCTCGGGCACTCCAGAAGCAGAAGGTTAAAGCACCGGTACTGAAGAAGTACAAACCTTGTAAACTGCTGCACGGCATGCAGCTTAAACCATATTGTTATAATTTCCTGGCTTTCGGTAGTGTGTGTGTGTGTGTGTTTTCTGAACAGGACGAGGTTTCACGTTTAATTTTGATGTTTTGGTTAAATACTCTTCTGTGGTGAATCCTATTATGTAGGTTAAACTGCTGCTATATATAGAAATCACGTAAAAGAGGCGCCCGTCTACACTTTGCGTCGGGCGAAGTTCGGAGAGCTGAAATGAGGAGTAATGAGGAGTAAAGCGGAGTGCAGGCAGGTGGAGCACGTGTCTCCGGGTGTGGGGGTGCTGTACTTTTGTACTGCAGTGCTTTTTAGCCTCCTAACAACAGCTCTGAACTTGCAAGAGGTTTGCAATTATTTAATTCACTTCGTTTGTCTCATTAGCAATTAATTAATGCGCTGCATTATCAGATGTTAACAACACGAGGCGCCGATTGGGGTAATGAGTGATAACCGCAGGCTGCGGCACCGCGCAGCTTAGGGGCTTCACTTTTCGGTGCCTCTGAGACTTGGTGAAGATGTCTCTGCGGTGTGTGGCACTTTGCGTTTTATCGGTGCTCCTCCGCACACCCCCACTGGCCAAGGCTGCCCTGGGTAACCACAGCAGCCTCTCTGCTCCGAGCTCCTACCATGTTCTTCCAGTGTTTGTACAGGCGCCCACCCCCTTCGCAGACGTACACCTATTCAGACCTGTGCTCATGCGAAGTTCTCTGCCAAGCAGCCTAAGGACTCTCCTGCTGCCTCCTTCAGACGGGTGGCGCAGTGCCATGGAGCCCGGGCGCAACCCGAGAGGAGTGCAGGTGTGGTGCGGCTCCGGCAAGCTCTCTGTGCGCATTACCAGGCGGCTGCTCGGCTTCCGTGCGCCGTCCTCGCTGCTCTTCTTGGGCACCTGTGGCGTCACTCGCTCTACGAAACGCTTCCACTACTTCCATTATGAGCTCAATGAGTGCGGGACGGAGCGAGCGGTGAGCTGCGCGCCTGGGGATCTGGGATCAAAACGCATGACCACTTTTAATCTATGATATAATTTCAGATGATCAATGGACGCTTGGTGTATTCAAACGTACTGCGTTACTCCCCCGTGCCGGATACACCCGTGATGAGAGCGATCCCAGTTTCTCTGCCCATAAAGTGTGTGTATAACAGGTACAGCCTTACGGTGAAGGTGGGCGACCCGGTCGCCCCTCCCCTTCCGGTGTCGGTATGCTGCGTTTTTACGATGTGACTGACATTCTGTATAAAATGTACTTTTTTTTTTTTTTTTACCCAATACAAAATCAGCAACCTGAATACATCTTGATGCAGGTATTGAGTTGATCCTTGATGTTAGTGCAGAGCGACTTCTGCTGTTGTGTGTTGGTTGTCACCACTGACCCATGTCGGTGCTTTTGCTTCTTGCAGGTTTCACTACATATACAAGGTTGGTTATTTTGCTACGGCGAATAAACGCACTTTCCTGAAGCGTCTTGAGCGCAAACGCACCTTCAGCCTCACCGCCTACAACGGTAACCGCCTCCGCACAGCGAGCCCGAGCGGCGGCTGCCGGCGTTTATGTTTCTTGCTCCTGTTTCCACAGCACGCTGGAAGAAGCTTCTGCCAAATGAAGGGTTTTTGCTCGGTGAACCGATATACTTTGAAGCCAGTACAGCGTTTCTTCCTAATAACAAAAGAGTGTTTATAAACTCTTGTTACGTTTCACCATCAAAGAAGCCTGACTCCAAGCCAAAAATGGATGTAATCAACAACTATGGGTAAAGTGTACGTGCGCGCGCGTCTGTATGTGCGCGCGCGTCTGCTTATTCTTTTTCTCCTTAATAGGTGCATGGTGGACAGCACGAGGAGACGAAGCAGATCCAAATTTCTGTCTAGCAGACGGAATGCCTTGCGATTTGCAATTGATGCTTTTGTTTTTCCGAAAACTTCAAAGGTGACTATTTTTGCGCGTCTGTGCGTGCACGTGCGCAGTGAACCTGAATGTGGCGAATTGTTTTCACAGCGTCTGTACCTGCACTGTTCAGTAACTGTTGGAGATCGTTCTGCTTCTCAAAGTACCAAGTCATGTAACTTCAACAGAAAAACCAAAAGGTAATGATTGCTTGGCAGTTAAATTGCATTTTGTGCATGTGTTAAAATTGGAACTCGCTGTATTTCATAAATGGCACTCTGCGATCCAGTAAGTCGATGTTAGAATGTGTGTTGGGGTGAATACCTCTTTCAGTACTCCTACACTAAATGCCTTGTCTCAAGGTGGGAGGAGCTACACCCATCCTCCTCTTATGTGTGCTCCTGCTGTGCTGCTGTCTGTCCCAGGAGTGACTTTGGTAAGCATGTGGTTGTTGCTTCTTTAGTGCTCGCCTGCAGTGTGGAGGATGTTTAGAGTTTGTATACAGTTTTGTAAAAACAATGCTGCTTTGTTGCTTCTTGTCTTCAGAGACCTCCATTTTGCCTCAGACTTTCAGTACCATAGTTTCTCGTGGGTCATGGACGGCTGTGGGGGACAAGCTGACTGAGATGATCCCTGGAAAGGGGGACACAGGAGGGCAGAGCGTGCCTGGGGTGGCTGCAGGTGGTTTACCTGCATATGTCCTCCATGCTGGGGAGCTCCCTCCAGAGCTGGTGCAGGCAGAGCCGCTGGAGTGGCAGGAAGACTGGCAGGAGGAAGACAGTGAGGAAGAGTGAGATTAATGGCACTCCAGGATGTTGTATAGACTGCATCAGGGCGCATTTCAGATGTCTCTTCACTTTTACAAAAAGGTGTTTTCCTAATGACTAGGTGCAGATGAGAATTAAATATAAATTTACTTGAGCCTGTCTGAACAGCGGTAAACGGCTAGTTGTTCATGGTATAACGGTCTTCATCCATGCCTTGTCTGCTCAGGACTGGCTCTGAGCTGTTGGCTAAGGAAAATCTTTTAAAAGTGTGTGTGGGGGGTTGATGTATCTACATCTAAGTGCCTGAACATTCTAAAAGCTTGCATGCTCACTACATGCTCACCCACTGTCACGATATGCACAGAAACGTGTCGTGTGTGTGAGCTCGTTAATGTTGCAGGTGTAGCCCGAATGTCCTTGGGCTCTAACGTGTGCTGCATGAAATACGGGCCTTTGTTGGGCTGTCATCAACACTGACATAGTGTGGCCTGTCTTGTCTAAGTACCTCTGCAGTACAGCTGCGTATGCAGCCGTTTGGCATAAGATAACACTTTAAAAGTATAGTTAAATAGATCAGTCCAAACTGCATTGGCCATGTCTTCATGCTAGTTTTGGCAAGCTGAATGGAAGATACTAAGTGTACTTCTGTAAATGGGGTGTTTTCAGCCAGTTGGGAGAAACCAAGTAGATGTGGGGATTTTTTTGCAGGGGGCAGTGGTAATAAACATATACAAGAATATGCCTGTTTCATAGATAATTTTAGCGTATATGTTACAATTTTCCCAATTTATATTTTTATATAGTACTTGTTGCCGGATTATATGAAGATGGAGGGGCCAAACGCTGTATGGACCCTCCCAAGGCCTTGCAGTGGAAATATGTTAGGCCTGTGCACTCGGCTTTAAGCCTCTGTACTCTTCTCTTGTTTTTGTTTTCCATCCACCAGATTGCATTTCTTGATCACTAAATAAAATTGAGTTGGAGAAGGGAGAACCTGCTTGCTCTGCTGACTTGGGTGTCCGCCGGTCCGCCATCTTTAATTTGGAGTAAAACAATTAAGATCTTAGAGTATGCAATACCGTATAGTTTTATTACTATCTCTTGCTTGTTGTGACCATGTGGTGTGTTTTGTGAGTGCTCCAAGGGCCATTAATGTTTAAACATGGGGTCTGGGGGTAGGAAGGAGTAATGTCAAGGTAACATGAACAGTGGGAGAGATGTACTTTCAGCAGAGAATGATGAGTGAGTACTCCAAGGTGACACCCTGCACACCCAACCAGGTAGCAGGGAGAACAAGGTAGGCTGATAGGACAGCACTTACTGTCATGTTCTCTAATACTGTTTGACCTGGTTCGGGACATGCACAGGTGCTCTTAAGTTGCTTTGGACAAAGGCATCTGCTAAATGAATAAATATAGCTGAGTAGTGTGCAGCAGTGACTGTTAATGAATAAGCACCTGCTAATCACATCTTCATGCATAAAATTGTTCACAAAGGTGATGTGTTTTCTGATGTAACACTAAGGGGCCCTATTTAACATAGAGGCCAATCATGTCTTACATTGAAAAGTTATTTTTTTAAGCGACTAGTTGACCGACAGGAGGGGTGGACTAAAGGAGTGAATCAGAACTCAGCTGAGGCCAGTGCCCCTAGATCTGTCCATGTACGTCAACACTCCATGTTCTATAATAAACTGGAAATGCTTTGAAGACTGGGGAAATTTATTAAAATATTAATCTGGAAACTGAAACATAACTACATTCTGTGTTCATTATTTTGTGCACTTTTTGCAGTGATTACAGTGAGAAAATGTTTCTGTCAGTTTTGCACAATTGTATTTGGACAGATACTGTAAATTTCCATTCAGCAAATGTTCTCAATCTTTTCATAGTGGCTGGTTCACTTTGGCGAACAGCTGTCTTGAGGTCTTTATTGTTGGACCACTGAAGAACAATGAGGCTCACTGTATTTTAGAAACTCGCCACCGTTGTCTTATGTGGTTCAGTTTGCTGTCATGGTAAAAGGTGTATATTCACCCTGTATTTGTCTCTGTTCATCTTTCTCTCAACCTTGAACAGTTTGTCCATTCTTGCCTTTGAGAAGCTATCAGCATCCATCACCATCAAGGCCCATCATGCCACTACCTTCCTGGGAATATAGTGTACAGTTCCAATTTCTTACACACTTGTCTGCAGCCCTGTTCTGGTGTTTTAAACCTAGTTCAAGCCTCCTGCTTTTGTCAGCTTGGCTGCCCTATTGTCTTGTTTCGTTCGTGCAGTTTGTTAAGTTGTTTATTTACTTCACTCTAATGGTTCTTGACCTTTTGTGATTTTCAGTCAATCACCTTTAAGTCCTACCAGTCATCAACTGTCAGCTGCTCCTGTGAGTGGGGGGGGGTGTCATTACAGCAGATCAACCAGCCCTCAGTTAACAAGGTGGCCAGGTGGCTCAATCGGTAGAACATCAGGCTGGGATGCAGAAGTCTCCCGGTTTGAATCCCAGCCCAGCAACCAGGTGTGTCCTTGAGCAAGACACCCTGCGTCAGCTCATTGTAGCAGATACAAGATGTTGTAAGTGGCTTTGGATAAAAGTGTCTGCTAAATAACTAATTGTCTAACAACCCACACATCAGCCTGGCTTAGGTTTTTACGTTGGGTACCCTTCCTGATGCACATTAAGTTTGTGTTACCAGCTGGGTTAAATGTAGAGTATCATGTTTATATATTACAATAACTTGCTTTTTCTACAGCCATGTAACCACTATTAAACTTTTGAAACAGTGTACATGAATGTGACTGTCATTTTATTAAATAAAAAACATTAGTGGTACTGAAACAAGCAAAACTTGAATTCAAAATATACATGCGTCTTGTGTTAGAAAATATGCTACATTGCAAAGATTAAATGAGTATGTACAAGTAAATGCCAAAACAACAATTTTTTTTTGAACCATTTTAGGAGAATATACACATCATTGAAATATTCGTAATGGTCCCTGAATATCTGAAAATGTCTTCACACACACACCATTAACTTTGACCATACCATGCATCGGCTGATTTCCCATAGTCTAAAATATTGTGCTGGTAGGATTCCTGAGGCCACAGCAGGAGTCTTTAACCCCAGTCCTGGGGGCCACGGTCGGTGCAGGTTTTTGTTTCAGCAAATACTCGCAGTTAATTGAACTTTATCATACATTACTGGCTTTTTTTGTATAATTACTGCATCAATGCAATAATTCTAAACAAGCTATACTCATTTTAAATAAGAACTTTAAAAGCATGGCAAAGACTTCCTGATGTTACTTGTAATTTTTTTACAGTTATGGTACATTTTTGATCTTTCAAACCATTTCTTGTTAATGACCACTTAAGTCACTGCTCCTGATTAAGCATTCTTTGTCATTGGTGCCTGTTTCAGTTAATAATTACTGGTTTGAAGTAAATGCCACGCAGAATTTTTGCTCTGATTCTGCAGTCTGAGTGACTTTGTAATCTGTGATTTGAATTTTTGTTACAGATCTTAAAGCACAAGAGTCTCACTTTTAAATTTCTTTGAAACTTTTTTCTAAAATAAGATGACTGAGTGCAGACAGATGCAACTAATTAGGAAGAATGAAGAACCGCAGCAATGTAACTGATATTTAATTAAGACAGTAGTCAAATTAAAATGAATGAATTGGAAGGAAAACCTGCACCTACTGTGGTGCTCCGGGACCAGGATTAGAAAAACCTGAGCTACAGTATTGTTTGAATGGCATCTGAATTGAACGTTTAAAAATGCAGGCTTTGACAGAATTACATGGTGAATGATAACCTCTGAATGGTATGGTTCCCTCCACACCTGATATCAATATGAATGTTAGTGATTGTCCTCCATAATGTCATTAAACTGTATTGATAATTTCTGGCACAGAGTCACAAATAATCTAAACACTATGTTGAATAATGTAGGAGAGCAAACAGGTAACATGAATACCACATTATAACTAGTGTGACAGGAGCACATGGGGCATTATGGAGTGTGTGTGTGTGTGTGTGTGTCTCAGTAATAAGAGCCCAAGTGGGAGTGACTTCCTGGGTGTCGAGGCATCGATGAGGCGGGGGGGTAGATGGGATTCGATACTGTGTTCCAGTATGAGGAAGGAGGCACAAAAAAACTGCCAGAGGTAACAGGTATGGGGCTGGAATGGGAAGCCATGAAGTTCACCTTGGGCTGGTGACTGTGGTAGGCTTGCATGTAAGATGCCTCAGCAGGTGGGTACTTGAGGATGGCACCTTCATTGTTATGGTTGTGGTGTGCCTGGGAGATGCCGTGGAAGTCAAACTTGTAGGCGTAGCGCTTGCCGTGCACCTTGGTCATGATGTTCTTGTCGTAGTAGTAGCGCAGCGCACGGCTCAGCTTGTCATAGTTCATGTTAGGCTTGCTCTTACGCTCGCCCCAGCGCCGCGCCACCTCGTCCGGGTCCGTCATCTTGAACTCGCCGTTGGTGCCCTCCCACGCAATGATGTTCCTGTTGTTTTCATCGGACAGGAGCTCCAGGAGAAACTGCCATAGCTGAATTTGCCCAGAGCCTTTAAAGGAAATTGCAAATAGGAAAACATCACACCACATATTAAACAGACTATAATTAATTCCCCACAAAACCATAACTTTTTATTTGTTTCTTTTGAATTTTTTTTAATTTAAAATCATTATGCTTACTTTACAGCAACAGATTCCATTTAAACAAATGTGACTGTTTTTGATGTATTCTTTAAAAACCTAATTTAGCAGCCACCTACCCACAATCCTGTGCGTGCCATTGTAAGACAGCTTGTGTGAAGTGGGTTTGGCTGCTTCACTCTTGGTGAGAACGCTTGGGCATTCTGTGAGGAGACAGGGGCAGTCGGCTCATTCTGGTCTCTAGGTGGCAGCAGTAGCTTTGTGCGCCACACCATCACAAGTATGTAAGTAAAGCTTGATTAAAGTACAGAGAAGTACATCTGTACATTACCAGTTGTGCCCTGTTTCCTTGCCCCATTTCATTTGTTGTCTGATTTTGGTTACAAGCAGATTGTTAAAAGTCACATTTGTTTGTCTTTTTATTACCAAATGTTTTCCAACAATCACTCATAGCATTTAACTTTAAAATTGTACTGTTTTTTAATTGCTAAGTGATCCATACTGCTTCAGTGGTATATAATGTTAGGCATCTTACCTGGGTTGGCTAAGCGACTGCTGATGGCTCCTAGTGCCTGGTAAGGATCTGGTAAAGAGTGAGACTGAAGGTGAGCTCAGCAGCAATCTGGACTGTAGTGTTGGATTTCAGTCCACTTGGCCAAGTCCAGAAAGAGAGGAGTCAAGCTCAAGATCGTGTTCATAAGTCTGAGTCAATACCAAGTACCAGTCCATGGGAATTAATGAAAAATGCAAGACCACTCGGAGATGTGCTCTAGAACAGACCCCAGTCTAAGACCGGACTCGAGGGGCCTGAGTCTAATTATTTACAGTACAGCAGAGCTGGGCTGCTCCACACCAGACTCGAGGGGCCTGAGTCTAATTATTTACAGTACAGCAGAGTTGGGCTGCTCTACACCAAGCCTTTGCGTTTAAATAAATAAATGATAGGATGCAACAAAGGGTTTCTGTTACAGTGAAATTCATACACATTGTTAGTTGAGGGTAAACGCTTTAAAATACTGACTTTGTGGTCTCGGCTGCTCTTGACTCAGAGTCGTTTGGACTTAATTCTTTTTGGATTTGATCCTGACTCAGACTCAAATGTGTAATGACTTGGTCAACATGGACTTGATTGAGTGGACTTAAACCCAACACTAGTTGAGTGTATTATATGGAAAACTGATGGTAAATAAAAGTATGACCAACGTCCAATTTGTTAATGTTATTTTATTCAATAACAAAATGGGTTAGTGATGGCCTTCACCTGCTCCATGTCGAGGTGATGGATCTGTGACTCTGTTGCTGTGCTGCTGTTCTACTGGGGAACCTGAGAAGAAAGCAAGACATCAGCATTCTGTTACAGAAAGGAACATTGCTGATACTTGGTTGTTGTTGCCACCCATTGGTCTGATGTTAGAGTTTTGAAATTCAAAAGAATATTACTGTAATCACAGAAGTTTATTTGGGTAAGTTCTTTTAACATTCTTCAATGTTCCGTTACTTTTTTTTTACCTTATTCAAACCACAATAATATAAAGATCTCGGGCAAAGAAATGAATACATGTATTTATAGAAATAATTTTCCTGGTTTAAAATGTAATAGATGTATATTTTAGTACATTAATAAGAGTATTAGATGTTTTGATGCAATGTTACTTTTCTGGAACCAGATATTTGCTGTGAAATACAGTAATTTATTGAACGGAAGCTTACATGAGCCCCCAGATTGGTTATAAAGAGAAATAGTCCCACATATCGACGGACAACCACAGTATAGTAAGTTTACAAAAACACCAGTAACTAAAAATATATGGTTAGAGTTGCATCTGGGCAGTATTTTGGCTCTAGAGTCAATATAAATTCATTAATTGTTCAGAATATTTCAAAAAGGCCCACTTTAACTTCCAAGAGCACACATGCTTCATTCATTTGGCTTCATTCATTTGTATTGATTTCTTCAACTTTCTGTGTAAAGCGCTTTGAGGCATGCTGTTGCAAAAGGCGCTATATAAAAATAAACTGAATTGAATTGAATAGAAAATGTTTGCATCCTTGAGGTAGGTTCTTAAGTGTTACCATTGTGCTGTTGGGTCTGTACCTTTCTGGACAGTGGAGAGAGGTGTGGCTGACCAGCTGTTCCTCCGGCTGATCTCCTCAAAGGAATTCTCTGTAAAATACATGCAGTAGAAATAGAAGGGTGGTTACTGAGAGAAGTCAGGAACTCTCAGAGGGCAGACTTACAAAAGAAAGAAGAAACCTTGGCAAGAAGGGAGCAGAAGACATGACAGCACAGCAAAATCTGGTCAAAAGTATGATGACAAAAGCTCAAGGCAACTGCCTTTGGACGGCCGCTTTTGTTGAGCCGCACGTGTTTTTGTTTCTCAAAATAGCAGCTAAACGCTTCACTTCCTGTCCTGCAGCAGCTCCTGTTTCCTGTCTGTGACTCCATGATGGGGGAGACATGCTCTCAGATCTCAGCGGAGTAACGGTCCGTGGCACTCCAGGTTTCACAATGGCTGACTGGAACGTCCGTGTTTTTGTCTGCTTGCTATGTAGTTAAAAAAAAAATACCTTGGAATAATAAAATGTGTATTTTGTATCTTCAGTTTCCTCTGACTGACAACATTTGGAAGTAAGTCGAGAAAGTCCACGTCTTTTTTTTTATACAGCTATTTAGTTTAACTTAATTTTTGATGCTCTTCTGTACTTTCTGCTGCCTTTTCTGAACTTGCTGCTGCCACACTGTAATTTCTCGTTGTCTTCTATTTCTTCTTGTGGGACAAATAAAGGTTTCTTCTTCTTCTTCAAGGTAAAGGTGGAATGAGAATGAAGTACACTGGCTAGGTAAGAGGGGGGTCAGTCCAATTACTGCCATAAGAAGAACAGGTAATGCAAGTTTTTATAGCTAATAATTTTTCTTTTACACCAACTGGTGTGCTGAAGAGAGACGTCTAGATGCAATTAAACATGGTGCACCTTCACAATAAAGGGGTGACGCACTGCGTGTGTTTCCTACCTGCTTTGACCTGTAGTCGAGGCTGCTGCTGTGTGTTGGCTGCAGTTGTAGTACAGGTGAATGTGGGGCTACCTAGAAGGACAGCAAGCCAAAATAAGTCACATGACCTTCCAAAACACATCCATTCTGCTGAAAGCTACAGCATTAATGTATGGAAATGCTCTGAGAAAGAGAGGAGGCTCTTGGTAGCAGAACAATGACCTGCTCTACCAAATACAGAGCGGGGACCTGCTGTACCACCTACAGACAGGGGACCTGCTGTACCACCTACACAGAGGTGACCTGCTGTACCACGTACAGACAGGGGATCTGCTGTACCAACTACAGAAAGGTGACCTGCTATACCAACTACACAGAGGTGATCTGCTGTACCACCTATAGACAGGGGACCTGCTGTACCACCTACAGCCAAGCTGCTGTACCATATACAGACAGGGGACCTGCTGTACCACCTATAGACAGGTGACCTACTGTACCACCTACAGACAGGGGATCTGCTGTACCAACTACAGACAAGTGACCTGCTGTACCAACTACAGACAGGTGACCTGCTCTACCACCTATAGACAGGGGCCCTGCTGTACCACCTACAGACAGGGGCCCTGCTGTACCATCTACACAGAGGTGATCTGCTGTACCACCTATAGACAGGGCACCTGCTGTACCACCTACAGCTAAGCTGCTGTACCATCTACAGACAGGTGACCTGCTGTACCACCTACAGACAGGGGACCTGCTGTACCACCTACAGACAGTGGACCTGCTGTACCACCTACAGCCAAGCTGCTGTACCACCTACAGACAGGGGACCTGCTGTTCCACCTAAAGAACAGGTGACCTGCTGTACCACCTATAGACAGGGGACCTGCTGGACCACCTACAGACAGGGGACCTGCTGTACCAACTACACAGAGGGGATCTGCTGTACCACCTACAGACAGGGGATCTGCTGTACCACCTACAGACAGGTGATCTGCTGTACCACCTACAGCCAAGCTGCTGTACCATCTACAGACAGGGGACCTGCTGTTCCACCTAAAGACAGGTGACCTGCTGTACCACCTACAGACAGGGGTCCTGCTCTACCACCTACAGACAGGGGTCCTGCTCTACCACCTACAGACATACATTTCCAGCGTGATCATTTTGACTCTGTATGCTGACGTACTCTCACGGAGGTAGTTGAGGTGTGAGAGTAGAATATCCGTGTTGTATTCGGAGGTCAGGCGCATGAGGTCGTCTCTGGTCATCTTGCAGAGAGATTTTCCATCCAGTGAATGGAAAAGGGACACGTCCACGTCCACCAGGCCGTACTCCTTAATCGCCCACTCCAACCACTGCCTCACATGTTCCTGCATCCATACCTCTGGGTCTGCAGAAAAGGGGAGAGACGGCATGTGAGCCAACAGCAAAGTGTCAGGATGGTGAGTATAGAAATGCCTGGCACAGTCAGACGATAACACTCTGCCCATAACAACAACATTCAAGGGCAACAGCAGTACCCACAGTCACACACTATGGGTCAATTTGGAAACACCAATCAGCTTGCAACATACACCTTTGGACTGGGGGAAGGAAATGGGAGTATCTGCAGGAAGCCCACAAACACAGGAAGAACACACAAGCTCCACGCACACAGAGCAGGGCCAGGATTCAAACCCCGAACCCTGGAGAAGCAAAGTAACAGCACTAACAACTGGGCCACTGTGACCATCTTTTAGTTGGGAAAAGATGCAACTTAAAACATTTACATTAGAAAAATTTTACATTAAATTGAAACACTGAAATGTGTATGTGGAAAAAGTCCAAGTATTTATTGAATGCACTTGTATCTTAAACAACTTAATCTTGTATCTTATAAAACCAACTGAATTACTATTATGAATTTGTGAACGTGACTTAGGTGTGTGTCAGTGAGAGTGGAGAATCTGGATGTTCATTGTCCTTGTTTAAATCGAACAACAGTGATGCCACATCCTTGCATTATGATGACAATAATAGTCTGGCTCAAACGGGGGAAAAAACCTGAGGTGTGTATACTGACACTACGGAGAAGTGTCTTCAACTGTGGGACAAGGCAGCGACACTACAGAGAAGTGTCTTCAACTGTGGGACAAGGCAGCGACACTACGGAGAAGTGTCTTCAACTGTGGGACAAGGCAGCGACA
>JABJVR010002480.1:0-17337 GCA_025773905.1 Chitala chitala
TGAGGTTTTCTTTGGGAGTGACGAGATTGAACAGGATTAAAAATGAGCATATTAGGGGGACAGCACAGGTAGGACGGGTCAGAGACAAAGTGAGAGAGGTGAGACTTAGATGGTTTGGACACCTCCTGATCCTGAGTATATAGGGAAAAGAATGCTGAGGATGGAGCTTCTGGACAGGAGGAGAAGAGGATGGCCAAAGAGGATGTAGTGAGGGAGGACATGAAATAGGTTGTGGTGACAGAGGAAGCTGCAGAGAACAGGTTGGCATGAAGAAGGATGATCCACTGTCTCCTGGTTTGCCGTTAAAACAAAACATCTTTGGCTGAACTTCTTGGCACACAGTGTCTATACAAAATAGTACTGACTCCATGTGTTGTACTGATTTAACTCATGACACTATAGTTTGAAGTTGCTGCTAAGCCGATGTAATACCATAACCTGTGCACCCCAGTTGAGTTGGTATTTGGCTGTGTTATGTAATACCATAACCTGTGCATTTGTCTAATGGATCTGTGGCAGGGTCCAGGTGTGGTACTTGACAGACTGTCCCAAGTTGTGTACTGGGTATGGACTGGCCCAGGAAGCCAGCGGTGGTCGTGCATCAGGACCAGTTTCTGCAGTGTAGCAGGGCTTCCCCCTTAAAGAGGCCACTGCCATCAGGGAATACTTTTGACATGAAGGATTGTGCCTTGTTTCGGAAATGCTCTGACCCAGTTGTCTGGCCAAAATTATTCAGCTGTTCCTTTAAGTCTCTCGGGTCTTTACACCTACCCCTTTCTCATAGCTCTACACATCAGATTCAAAAACGAACTGAGGTGTATTATCTGACTTACCATCTAAAACATCCCACACCTTCACATGCACTGTTGGTATGGGATGTTCAATGTTATTTGCTTCAGATGTGATTGTTCATAATATTTTGGCTCATCAGTATATAAGCAGGTAAACCTGTTTAGGACTTTATGTGTCAAGTTTTGTTATGGATTATTATTTTCATACATCATGGCAGGATCATGCATAACTGAATATGTACCATGTCAAATATAGCTGCATAATTTTATGACTACACATAACATTCAGTTTTATATTGCATAAATCCATACTATGTGATCTGAACTTACATATTTTATGCCCTACTTCTAGTAAACTGCCTTTAACCTTACTTTCAAGGTAATTTGTAAGCCATGGGGTGACCAATTGTATCAACTTTTATTATATTTATGTTGTTAGTGTAAATAATAAATTGGTTGACATGCTGTGTATTCTGCTTTTGGGTTTAAAGATAAAAGCTTTTGGGTTCATCTGAGTAGTAATTTAGTATCTAAAATGAGACTGTTACACGCTGAATGTTTATGAAGCACTTCATGTCGTGATTCATTATGACTATTAAATTATTCATTTGTTAATTTTTGCTGTTAGCTGTTTCACGTTTGTATTTTACACTAATGTATATCAGCAATGTCACATGACTAAGAATATTTTTTGGGATTTAAAGTCTTGGTTTAAGATCTGTTTCATGCATATGGCTTTTGCACAATTTACATCCTGACCCTAAGTGAAAGTTCGTGGGAACCCTTTTTGAAATCTGTTCCCGATCTCGATTAAGACACTCAACTCACCAAGAGTGAGTAATTCTGTTTATGTCTGTGTTTGTTTTTAGTTTGAGAAGTCACATTTGTTTTTTATTTCACCGTAAAATGAAGGTGAACACATTGTTTGAGCACTCGAAGTTTCTGTGCGTATGAGCAGCAAGACAAATAGAAGCATTGGTGGCAAGCAAAGCAACAGAAACAAAGAATAATAACTTGAAACTCATTGGTTCACATACCAGGAAAGAAAGAAATTGTTCTTGTACTTTCAGTTGCAGTTAACTAAAGTAAAATGAAATAAATACCATATATTCAGTTAACATTTTTTGTATATTAAATACATGACATCTTTTGCAACACAATAGCACAAGACTCATGGACTTCCTTGATTAAACTTCATATTACTGTATCACAATAGCTGATTAGTGGACTGACCTGTAATGGCAGCACATGTTTGTTTTAAACTGTGCCTAAAGTGAAGGTGTTCTGCCTAGTTGTGTTAAGGGAATGTTTTGTGCAAAGTGATAATGAGTGATCATATGTGTTCCATAAAATGCTGTGGGCACAAGTATCTTAAGCAACTGAAAATATTTTGCAAAACATGATATAAAAGTAAGTTTTATTACACAATTTTTATTTAATTAACTGCAATAGCATTTTATAAATTTGAGTTAGTTCTAAATTGTCTACAATTATCTTAATTTACTAACCCATATTCTTAGACAATAGTCATTATTAGACTGATCTTGTCAAATTTTGCATTCCATCCATCCATCTTAACCGCTTATTCCTGGTGAGGGTCACAGGGAAGCCTGGAGCCCACAAGGCACTCAGGGCGGGGCGCCAACCCACCACAGGGCACACACACGCAACAGGCAATTTGGACACACCAATCAACCTAACCTGCATGTCTTTGGAGTGTGGGAGAAAACCGGAGCACCCGGAGAAAACCCACCAAGCCCAGGGAGAACATGCAAACTCCATGCACCCAGACCCAAGGCAGGAAGTGAACTCCAGGCCTGGAGGTGCGCGGTGCCAGTGCTAACCACCACGCCACTGTGCCACCAAAATTTGCGTTCTGAAGATTAATTTGTTTACCCTATGTTTTGAGTATTGTTTTATTAAATTTGTAACTTTGACAATACAACGTTGGGATGTAATACCTGTCTTGAAGCTTCCTACAAGCATTCTGCAGTAGGTCACTTATTTCCGGAATGTAGAGCTGTTCCACTTCAGCAGAAGTTAATTTTACCCAATAAAACTCAAAGGCAAACAAATTTAAAACCTCTCTAAAGGGTATATGCTTCACACAGTAATATTTCATTATCAAACCAGTTTTCTATGAGTGAGTAAAATAAAAGGATTTTCAAACAGTGTTTGACTTTAATTTGTGTATGAGAGACTATCCAGCTAAGCCTGGTAGAATGCAATCATATTTATAAGCAAATAGACTGCAGTGATGTGGTGGAGATTCATATTGTGTTTTTCTTTAGTTTTTAATTTTAATTTTAAAATTTTCTTCAATTGGAGATGGTTTACTGCTCTACGTAACCGAGCCAGGGAGAGCTGTTAAAAGAAAACCAGCTTGCTGAAGACCCAGTCTTGCTAAAAAATGAACCTGGGCACACTCTAAACTCAGCACGGCCCGATCTGTGCATCACCAGCCACTGTAGTCATTCTTTACTTATCTGTCACCCTGCTTTCCTTCACTTGTGTTTGCCAGACAAGGAAATTCATCCTTAATTCCTCTGGCTGCTATATGGGAAACAAAGCCTGTAGACTGGATATCTTTCACAGGAGACGACAAGAGGTGAAGTCATTCTCAAAATCTTGTCCAGTATTACTGTGCATTTGGAGAACATAGGAGCTGTTACAAGTAATTGTTCTGATGATACATCATAGCTTAGTGGTTTGAAAGACAGTAAGTTTTTAAAAACAACAAAAACCATCTATTGATGAAATTGAATTATACATTAGTCTTAAAATTAGACTGCAGTGGCACTGCACATCATACTGAATGTGTAAAAACTGTGTAGTACACCTGCTGTATTACAACTGCGCAAACTCTAGAACACATAATTTCTTTTTAGTTATTAATGCACAAAATGAGACTTTTCAAAAACAACGCCAGTTTAGCTGGCATCATCTACACAGTCATGAGGCCTGCAAACCTATTGCCCAGTTTTTATATCCACTGCCTTTCCCCTATTTCAACTGCAAAGTTACCCCATTTTGACATAGGTCTGTGGTCTTATCTTGATTGGCTGAGAAGTACTGCTTATGAGTGAGGCAAGGCAGACTCTGTCATTCGCTGTCGCGGCATTGGACAGGACATTCCGGGAGCTTCCGTGGCTCCTGCTATGGACACCTTCATGATCCTGTGCTAGTCAGAGTTGCTGTGATTTTTTTAAGGCACATTTTTTGGCCCTTGACATTTTAACAGTGGAAGGCAGGCTGTTTAGCTGTAATCGACTGTGCTGCACTGAAGCCAGACACCTGGGAACCGAGTGCGGGTAGCGACCCCCGACATGGGTGCAGCGCAAGAGTGCTAAGTGTCCTGAGAGTGTGTAAACAGTAAGCCATGGTTACTCTGCAGTCGGCGTGGCAACGTGGGAGGCAAGCACCAAAGAACAGCTTGCTGCTCGCTGCTCTGCTGCAGCTCTCCTGCCTGCAGGTAAGTTTGTTGCCCCGTCTGTCCGCCGTCTGCTACCATCGCAGTTGACAGGGGTCAACTGAGTAATGTGGCAAATAAAGATACATTTTGATGTGGTTTATTTTAGAATCATGTGTTTTCTGTAAGTTTAAAACTAAGTATACAATATAGCTTACACATTTTTTGCTTTTATCAGAATTTATATATGGGAAATTAGTTGATCCATAACCTCATAATTAAAGCTTAAGAAGACTTCTGAAAGCCAGTAATAATGTATTAGCTGTATATTGAATATTTGTAGCCCAATTCAACATAACTTTAAGGGGGAAAAATAGTTTGCAAGTTTGCAAAAAAAAAAAATTTAAATTAGGTACATAAAATAATTTTTAAATAACAGTGAATAAAATGAATGCTGAGCTTGACAGATACCTAATGCTGCACGACAGTTCTATAAATGAAATGAAGAACTACAGCAAAAACGTTAACATAAGTACATTGTTCCACTGTTGGAAAAGTAGTCAGTTTAGCAGGTGAGAGAAAATGTGAATTTGCTGTAAGTAGAGTGTGTGCATACTAAAACTGGCATCTGTATTTAAAAAGTGTTCGGTTTTTATTTGTGATTTAGTGGCACTCTTAAGTAATCTGGGACGCACTTTGTGATCATAATCACTGATTTAAATAACCTTGATTCCGAACGAGCGCAATATTCAAAATGTCAGTATTAAAATATGGCATCACACAACTTTTAGAAGGGTGAAGAAAACGTACGAGTAGCATGACCAGGAACACATACTGTATGTGATAACTGCTTAGTGCATGTTCATCCAAGTGCTATTTTACTGGACTGCTACAATCTGCTGTTCGTTTTTAGTATCTTTTACTGTGCAAACTTCAGCGCTCTCTAGAATCATTCATTGTGTCATTAATATGCTATATTCTTGTTAATGCTTTTTTCATGAAAATGCTTTAATGTATAAAATGTTGTATTACAGTATACTTTTTGTCTGCTATTTTAGGAAAAGATATTTAATATCACATAATTCATTTTCATAATGAATAAAAACATTAATTTTCAGCCCATTGTTTATGAAATGCATGTAGGAGTTGAGAAGTGGGTTTTGTCTGTGTTGAATTCAGTTTGGTATCAGCTATCCTCACTACTCTGCTTTGCGTGCAGTGAAAGCGGTCTGACTCTTCGCTAATGGCCTTTGCTACTGAATGTTCAGGCATATTTTCCCCTACAGCGCTGTGGAATTTGTCTTTAATGTTTATCCCCACTCTTGAGCATAGTTGATGTTTGCTGTCAGAGAGAAGACTAAAGGATTTTAAATAAAAGGGCTAGTCTGGTGGGCTGCAAGGAGGGGGTGGGGCATGTAAATTGTTAGTACTTCTAACATTGTGCCTCATCGTTTGGATTTATATACCATGCCGATTTATAGATCATATTACAGTTACCCAAGTAGAAAATATACATTTTACATTTACTTTTTATTTATTTAGCAGACACCTTTGTCCAAAGTGACTTACAAGGATAATAGTACACATGCATGTCACAAACGAGGTCAATCAGTATTAGAGAATCTACTAACAATAAGTGCTGCCCTAATATCACAGCACACCCGGTTAAATCTAGTAATTGTCACACAAGTAGAGCATAAGCAACAGAAAATTACAACTAGATACACACTTTAAATCAAGTGGCCAACTTTGGAGTTAGAATATAATGAGTAGCATCATGGCTAGAGTTCATGTTTAGTTACTAAAGTGCTCCCTGAAGAGATGTGTCTTCAGTTTCATGAGGAATGTGGATAGGGATGAAGTCCTCAAAGGAAGCGGAAGTTTGTTCCACCATGTAGGCGCCAGAGAGGAGAAGAGCCTAGGTTTACGAGATTTTAGGATAGGTGAGACCAGTCTCTTCCCATTGGCAGACCGCAGAGAACGGGAGGGGACATAGTTCTTGATTCGGGACCGCAGGTAGACTGAAGCAGTCCCATTGATGGCCTTGTAGGTCAGCATCAGGGTCTTGTATTTGATGCGTGCCTGGACCAGAAGCCAATGTAGTGAGACAAGCAGGGGAGTGACATGTGTCTGTTTGGGAACGTTGAAGACGAGATGTGCTGCTGCATTCTGGATTCTCTGGAGAGGATACGTAGCAGAGGTTGGGAGACCAGCCAGGAGGGAGTTGCAGTAGTCCAATCTTGAAATGACCAGAGCTTGGACCAGAAACTGGGTAGAGTGTTCTGTAAGGCATGGTTTGATCTTCCTGATATTGTAGAGGGCAAACCTGCAAGCCCTGCAGACTGTGGCAATGTGGTCGGAGAACGTCAGGTTGCTAAATATAGCACGAATATTTCTCTTGGTTCATTGTTTCATGGACATGTGTATAATAGGCAGTTGGACAATGAATGAATGAATGAATGAATTTATGTCATCTACATATAATACTGAATAGCTTCCATTTTTCTGTCTACTTTTAACCTGTGCTCACATTTAAATGAAATTCACATTGAAAAAAATACTGTTTTGGTATATTAATATTGGCTAAATTGACTTCAGAATAATTAAAACTATTAGATTAATTGTTTTCATAAATAACACCCTTGTTGACATTGTGAACAGTTTCAAGTTTTTGGGCATCCGTATTTCTCGAAAGGATATTGTTGGTTTTATATAACGTAAACGTTTTTTACAGCTTACCACAAAACATACATCGAATACATTTTTATTGGCTGCTAGGATAGTCATAAATACTTGCAAACAGATCATACATGCAGACAATATCAGTGTTAGTGCACGCCACAGCACATGACAGTCAAATTAAATAAAGAGTGACACATATTCTTACCAGGGTTGTAGGTTGCATGGAGCCTATCCCAGGAAACCTGGGGCACAACACAGAGCACACCCTGGACAGGGAGCCAATCCATCGCAGGGCAGCAGGCGCAGATGCAGTTTGAACCCATGACCCCCTCTCTATAGGGCACATGATTTACCACTCAGTCATCATGCCAGTAAAAGTCTGCTCTAACTTGTTTTTCTGCTCTCAGTTAAAACAGTTTATTCTTGTTTGTATCAAAACTCAACAGGGCTACAGCTTTTGAGTGTGAGTTTAACAGAACAAAAAAACATGACTTACACATATCTATAGGTTTGCCTGTGAATGCAATTTCAGGTGTATTTTCTAATACAACCAGAAAATGTTTTGTGCATTTGGGGCAGTATTTTGGGGCAATAAATGCATATTTAATTATCAGGCCAAATTTGTGTTGTGTGCCTTATAAAGCAGCCTGGTGGCTCAATGAGCACACCGTGTGGCTGGGATGTGGAAGCGTCAAAGGCTCAAATCCCACTTTAGACGCTATGAGTGTTCTGAAGCAAGACAATCAAATGCTAGTCCCCCAAGTACCACATTTGGCTGCCCACCACTTCCCCAGGAGATGGGTTAAATGCAGAGGCCACATTTTGTTGTAACATTTATATGTACTCAATGACCGTACACTTCTATTGATTTTATTTATACTAAATTGCGCTGCTGAAATGAAGTTGCAGAATATAAATGACAAAAAACACTTGCAAGCTTTTGTGCTCATAAGTCATTTTTGTCATTGCATGAAATAAAAAGTACTGAAAAGTGGGACCTTTTCAGCTTTATTCTATACAAGGCTGCCTTTATCTGATATACGCTTTACCTGACAGGATGTTTAACACTGCTCAGACCCCACTGAGGAATCTTGTATTCTCGGGTTCCGCTTTTGTTTATAAGTTGCTTTATATGATATTGGGTGACTGTGTTTTTATCATTCTTTTTTATGACTGATTGGGTTGTAGTAGAAAAAAAAAATCTTTTTTTAGTAAATGAATAGCAGGAAATATATCTTTGATGTGGGACACAAGACAAATACAATTCATTTGTTTTTTGTTACATTTTTGTGTGTCTTCAGTATTGTAAATATGCTTTGGTATGGATTTGGTGTGATTTTTTTCAACTAGGGACATTTTTATGTGGTACAACAGAATTTTGTTAGAACTGTTAATATTTAGTACTACTTTAACTATCAACCAACAGTCTTCATATTGTGCATGAACCTCTCTGTAGAGAACAGGAATTTGAAATTTCAGGGATGATCTCCATAGTAACATCTCCTTTCTAATAACATGAAGGTCAACATTTCACCACCCATAACCTTTAACGTACAGTGTGCATGTTTAATAAACACAAAGCTGGTGCATTTTTATTTTGTGTTTCCAACAAATCTGAAGTGACACTATTGCCAATAACTCATCAAAAATCAGAACAAGCAGTTAATTTAAAAACAGAATTGGTTTTTCTCAAGGACCCAGTGTTGATGCACTGATAATCTGGGGATTATACAAGGCCAAATCAATAGTAACTATTCATTTCCCTGGCCTTTTGTAAAATATTTATTCTTTGTAATTTTGACAAATTATGACATTGACTAGTGCTAAATTACTACCACAAAGAAATTTTGTACAGTTAACATTCTATTCAGATGCAGCACTGAATGTTTTGCATCATGTTTTTATAAAACTGTCTGTCTGAGTGTGAAAATTGTAGTTTATTTCAGTTACTATATGGCAGTAACTTTTTCCCCACAGTGGCATGTTTATTAGTTTAGCACTTTTCAGCCTGGATATATTTAAAGTGTTTGACAAGGACTTCAAATTTAGGATGACATCATATTTCTTGAGCCAGTCATGCAATATATTTATGCATATAAGCTATTTTTAAACAACCCTATTTGGTTCTTCGTGTTAAAAGAAAAGCAGCCTGAGAAAGAACAATAGACCAGTCCTGTCATATTCTAAACTTTAATAATACATATAGGTGCACACACAAATCAGTTTCTGTTCCGTCAGAGGTTTGGATTCAAGATCATCAGAATGTACTTTCCCAACTGTCAGTTAAATAAATACTGCCATCTTGTGGGCATATATTATACTAACGATGAGTAATCTTGCAGCTAAACATAACGTGTATGACTTTGTCTTTCTGTGTAATCGACAGGTGATGGGTTCAGTATTAGAAGATATAATATATAAACGGACTGAATACTGGGAAAATTGTACCAGAACTTTAGCATCTGCCCAAATCTCAAGAACTGGTGAGTGTCTAAAACATTTCGATGGTTATTTGTACTCTAATGCTGAAGAACTCTTACTTCATGCTCTGTTTCATAAATAGAGTCAGTGGTTGAGGTTTTGTTATCACACACACACACACACACACACACACACACACACATATATATATATATATATATATAATGTTTTTTTTCCAGGAATTTACTGCAATGGATCATTTGATTTTTTTGTGTGCTGGCCTCATTCCCCTGTCGGCGATGTGTCTGTGCCATGTCCTTCATACCTGCCGTGGATTACAGAAGGTAAAACTGAGTACTGTATTCAAATAAATCTTTTACAGAGTCCAAAAAGGCTAATACACTATTAGTACTGAGGTATTTTTGATATGAAACCACCATAGCTTAATTAGAAATGCTGGATACCTATGTGACCAAGCAACAATGTATCTTACATCTTATTCTTAATTAAGTTTTAAGCTGGTTCCATAAATGCATTTTCAAATGTAGATTATTCAACAAGAAAGGAATTTGTTTACATTGTCAAGGGTACTGTGCTGGGTTGGCACCCTGTCCAGGGTGTCCTCTGCCCTGTGCCCCGTGCTTCCTGGGATGGGCTCCAAGCTTCCCATGGCCCTGAATTGGATAAGGCAATATAGCAAATGGATGGATAGATGTCAAGGGTACTGCAACAGGGGATAGAAAAATTCTACAACACAGCAGAAAACCAAAGTATACTGAGTGTAGGTTTCTATATGCAGTTTCCAGGAGACATTATTGTAATTTTCATTCCATCAAGTTTATCCATGCAGTTGCAATTCAATGCTTGTTTTACCGTGGGCTGCATCTTGTTTGACATCCTTTTGCCAGCTGCTTTCAAAGGGAGACCGTCCTAGCTTTTAGAAAGGTTGTGACCAATGCTGGAAAAAGAGCCAGGCTTGCATATAGATGTACCTGATCAGACATTAATGGTTGTCTCTTTGCTCAGATAGTCAGAAGAAAGTGTACAGGGAGTGCACCCCAAACGGGACCTGGCGCACTGTGGAAAACTCCACAGACGTGTGGAGGGACCAGTCAGAATGTGCCAACTTGCATTACTTCAGACCACAGGTGACCAAGCATGTCATATGCCCTTGCTGCTTTTGCACTCAGGAATGCTTTGTAAGCAGAGCAATGTTTTCTCGCCCTCAGGAAGAGGAGAAGATTTTCCACACAGTGCTCCGTGTCATCTCTGTCGTGGGATACTCTTTGTCCCTGTTCTCGCTGTCCCTGGCTGTTTTTATCCTGGGTCTGCTGAAGTAAGAGTGGGCTCAGTTAGGGATAGCTAAAGGTGACACACACACACACACACACACACACACACATTTTTTTATACATACCATAATAATTTCCATGACTATGCATTAAATGTAGTGAACTGTAGACAGCACATAAAACTTGATGACATTTTCTTTGTTTTCTTATTCAAACAGGAAACTTCACTGTACAAGAAACTACATCCACATGAATCTGTTTATGTCCTTCATATTACGAGCTGCGGCAGTCATCACAAAAGAAATCATCTCATACATCAAATATGCCAATTTGCCCAGTGATGAGACTGGGTGGATGGATTACTCCACCTCAGTGGTAGCGTGTCGTTAAGTTAGATTTTTGTTATATGTTGAGCCATTATAAAATATTCTGTGGTTTATCAACAGCATATTATAAAATATTTGCTTTAGATCCCTAAAGTCAACAATCGTAGTACTCACTCAAAAACCATAAATTAACTGCTTGTGAACATTTGCAGTTAAGTGAGGTGCGCATTTCTTTTTTCCTAGATTGCTGTTGTTTGTAAGGCCAGTCAGGTGTTCATGCATTACTTTGTGGGAGGAAACTTCTTCTGGCTTCTGGTGGAGGCTGTATATCTCCATACATCACTGTTCACTGCTGTGCTCACAAGGAGGAGGTTGTTAAAGCGCTACCTTCTCATTGGCTGGGGTAGGTCTTACAAGGAAAGGATTTAGAAGCAAACACAAGCTGTTACCATCTCTGTCTCTTATGTCACACACATAACCTCATAATTACCTATATCCATTAACTCCAGTAGTGTATGTTTTTATGTGAAAATACAGTGTTAAATGAGTGCAGATTTCTAAGATACACGCTAATATATGCTGTGTTGCTTAGGAACACCCTTTGCATTTGTGGTACCCTGGACAATAACCAAAATTTTGTATGAAAATAAAGGGTAAGAACCTTTGACAATGCACTTAAGTTAAAATTCTTTTACACCTCAATAATTTGCCAGCATTTTTATTCATTTTTTTTGTATGAATAATTAATTCCTTTAAGAAAAACAAGTTCCTAAAATGTCAATGAGCTCGGTCATTACGGTCAATTTCTTTTTGAGTGAGGAAGCTGTGACAAGCAGGTTCAACTCTTGCGTTGTCTTTCAAGGTGTTGGTCCGTTAAAAGCATGTGGATTTGGTGGATAATAAGGGGACCTATAACATTATCCATTTTGGTAAGTATTGCATGCATTTGCTTCATTTAATTTTATGCCACCATTCGCAATAATACAGAGATGACGTCATGTGCTGCACGACTGAATATAATGTTGAGCATGTGGTATCATGAAGAGCTAACAAGCTCTCAGGCCCAACATACAGCCTTTCAAAATAAATAAACAAGCATGCAGTATAAAAAAAAATCTAAACCAATTAACAGCTCAAAGATGGACTGTATTTATCAAGGCTGTTACTAACACTCAATAAAATACATACGTGCAAATGACACATTAAAACATAATTTTTTTGTGCATGAATAAGGTATAGAAAAGGGTAAGGAACCTTCATGAGTTACTTGTATTCCAAAGTATTTTTAATATTATCAGCATATATTTTTATGTAATAAACATCTGTTTTGCACCACAGGTGATTTTTTACATTTTTATCAAGATTATAAAACTTCTGCTTTCCAAATTAAAAGCGGACCAAGTGAAGTTCACTGACTACAGGTACAGGTAGGTGTGCGCAGTGAAGGACACAGTGGAGGAAGATCAGTGCACCACTGTGGAGCTCAGGGCTCTTTCTCATTGCTCATGCTGTGCCCATCTTGTCCAGTTTAGCCAGGGCGACACTGATTCTCATTCCTTTGCTGGGGATCCATGAGGTCGTTTTCATGTTTTTGAGTGATGATTACATGAAGGACAAGACGCGCTACGTCCGAAATTTTATCAATCTGACTTTGAGCTCCTTCCAGGTAAGGCAATTATTAAATTCCTCATGGCCTGTAAAGTAATATTGAGAACAGGGAAACTGTGAAGCTACTGTTGATTTTTTTGTTTTTAATTCCAGTGGAAATGAGATGTGGTCACTGCAAAAGCAAGTGGTGAGTTATTCATGTTCACATGTAATTAGTGACTGTAATTTCATTTTAGGGCCTGGTGGTCGCTATTTTGTACTGTTTCGCCAATGGAGAGGTAAGCGTGTTGTTTTTTTACAATTTTTTTTATGGACCTTAATGCACCATAAATCATTTAAAACATTTTACATGCTGTCTGTTGAGGGTGTGAGATGCTTTCTAGTAACCATCTCCAGCAGACCACCTGCAGATTTAATTATACACGTTCTTTAATTACTCATATCTCCTTATACCTGTTTTTTGTTGGCGTTCAGGTGCAAGCAGAGCTGAAGAAACGGTGGCAGCTGTTCCTTTTTGCCAACCACTTCAAGGTTCAAGACTGCCTCCAGGGTGCACACCTGAAGTATATCTGGAAGTGCTCACGCAGAAGACCGCCGCACTGCACGGAGCAGTGCCACTGCAGCCAGGACACGGGGGGCCCCTCTAACGTACTGCAGCTGCAGCTGGAGCTCCGCGGGGGGAGGGAGCTCCAGCACAGCCGCCACAGCCGGCCTGGGTTCTGCCCTCGCAGGAGCCTGTCCAGCAGTGAGGGGGAGGTGACACTGGGTGAGACCATGGAGGAGATACTAGAAGAGAGTGGGTTTTGACACCCCTGGCTTTCAGCTGTGCATAAGTGCTAAATCAACGATATGTTGAGTTTTACACCTCTGGGCCACGTCTGTTCACGGTCCTAACTAGCAAAGACCAGCAATGTGCACAGGTTATGAACAAGGGGGAAAAATATTAATTTACTGTTCAAGACTTTTCAACTGTTTTTTCACAGTCATGACTCTAAAAAAACTAACACAATCATTAAAATTCGCAGTCCAGTGACAGCACAGAATGCATACACCTATTGATTCATAAAATTTATTTTAGTATAGTCAAATATTTATATATAAATCAATTAAATTTATTTTGATATAGCACCTTTCACAAGTTGTCTCAAAGTGGTTTACAGAAAGAAATTACAGATAAAACAGAATTAACAACGGGCAGATGATTGACGTTAAAGACAAAGCCAGAAAACAACAGAGGAGAGAAACCTAAACTTCAAAATGTGGAGAAAAAACCTCTGGGGGCCCAAGGTTGACTGGTTGCCTAGCCTATACTAACATTAGAGAATACATTGTTGAAAATGGAGACTACGATTGTAAATAGCATGTCCTATATATATAAACATGCAGTCCTATATATAGTTAGTAAACATAAGCATTTTGCTTCTACGAATGTGACTTCTTGTTTGTGTTATATTTCATGTAAGATAATATGTACATGTTACATGTGAAGATTAGAAAAACAAGTGTTGTTTTAAGGGTACTAGGTTTCTGTCCAAGTAGACAGTGTATTATGTACACTGCAATGCTAAGGAATAACCAAAATTCCCTGTGAAAAAATATTTACACGAACCAGGAATTACAAAAGGCTAAACAGAATACAAGAAGTACAATTTTTCATTGTGATTACAATAAGCTGTGTAAACACTTCCAAAGGTGTCTAATTTTCTATTTGCTGTTTTAATACGTAAACATTTTTTGCTAAGCCAATGTAAATATGTAAATACAGACTGGTATTTTTGTATATACTTAGCAGCTGGCAGGAGTTCTGAGCCAGGATCACAAAGATATAATAGAGTTGGAGGTTTCGCTCATTAAAGGCATTCCAAAAGGTGTACAGATGTGCATAAACACACCTCCAAAAGCATTAGAGTTGTACTTAGAAACCATAAATTCTGGAACAAGTCTGGAATAGTGAAGGAACATTGTATCTGGTTGTGTGTGCAAAGAAACCAAAATGCAGACTAATTTCTTATTGTAGCAACTGAGTGACATAGAACATGGTCATAGTAAATAGTACATTTGAAATTATAACTGAATGTGAAAAATTTTTAATTTATATAATTATATAATATATATTTATGTGGAGTATAACTTATAACTTAACTTTATAATGACTCTAAGTAAGAAATTAATTTGTTTTTATTAAGTTATAGCCATTTAAAATCACCCTGATACTGGGGCCCTTGACCATTTTACTGTGTCAATGGCACCCGTTGTACATTGTTACGACCAACTGGATAGACAGTGGGCAAAAAAAATGTAGTTAATACTGCATTTTGAAAACAGTCAGTTCACACATTTCATGTCATTGCTTCCAGCTCACTCATTTTTTAATCTATTTTCAGTGGCGCCCCGAAGTCGTGGCCAGGGGGGTGGGTGTCTGTGGCCACCATTCTAAAATTACCGGCCCCCATTACTGTGTTCCCCCAAGATCTTCACTGGCCCCATCTGCCCCCTCTCCCCCAATGTTTCCTGCAGGCACCACTGTCTATTTTCAAAAGTGGTGGATGTCTAACAACGGCTTTAAAATCTCTAAGGCAATTCACTACTATGGACATACAAAAACAATTATATAAAATTGCAGCACAATCACCTACAATATGTACAAAGAAAGTAGAGAAGATGGCTTTTTTCAAGACGCTGAGGCCTGGCTTTGGGAGAGTTCAGTAAATGGAACATTGTTAAATTAACAGCAGAGCCAACCTATAGACTGCACCTGACCTAAATGTGGGTTCAAGCTCCCAGCAAACAGGTAACATTCCCAGAACATACACTAACATCCCCAGAATACTCATTCTTGGAACGTTCTAGGAATGTTTTGTTTGTTGGGTCCTAATCAGGGATCGTTGTACTTGTGATATATTTGTACAGCTGCAGTGAGCTATATAAACATTTCCAATAGCAACTAATTTTAAACTAGGTATTTTTTTTGTCACACATCTTTTGCTGTTACACGCTGTTACTGCAAGATGAGACGCACAGACATGAACAAAATGTTGTTACAACATGCTATTGCCAAAGACAAAAACAGAGATGAAATTAAGGCTACTAGACTGTCTGTGGTAAATAACCTGGTTTATGAATAGCATTTTGCTTTATGTAAATGTACAAGGAGTACCTTCCTCAAGTCATTAGCTATTAATAAGATAATATTTAAATTAACTGCCTTGGAGGTAAACATACAGAAACATAACAGTGTTTAAAAACACAAGCGAACATATTTTCACGAAACTTTGTTTTCCTTTTACTTTTCTTGGCCTTTCTGTGATTTGTCAGATATGATGTGGCACCTTTTCATTTGAAGATGTAAATTGAGAATATATTAATGAACTGATTGTCTAAAGGGCATTTTATATGATCAGATATAAAAAAACTATGTATTTGTTTGTGTGAGTTTGCAAATGAATAAACACTGGCAACTTAAATGTTTAATCACCATTACCAAATTTTATGTTTTAAAGAACGGTTTGTACATATTTCCCTAAAAGTACATCAGAAAACAAATGTGTGCTTATTTTTTCTCTTAAGGCATGAGAAAAAAGGTAACATTAAAATCAAGAATTTTCAAATGGGTGACTGTAAAGGTATATTTTACCAGTTCTAACTTTGATTAAATGTGCTAGGCAGAACTTAAATGTTACATGACTTTATTGTAACAGTAATTCCAGTTTCAGGGCTGTAGCCAGGGAAATTTTTAACTAAGGTCCACAAGCAGAAGTAGACCATGGGCCAGGCCATAATAGTTCTGTGATCATTAATATGATGCTCCACACATTACTTGAGATAACTTCTTGCTAATTACATTACTATCTTAATTACAGACAAAGGTGTAGTCCATTATAACGGAATAGCTTGGAAAATCAGATGAATAAAAAATCACATACTGAGTTGCTGGAAAGGAGGACAAGACCCCAGGTGAAGCTTAACATTTTAACTTTATATAATATATATTGTTTTGAAGTAATACTAAGTAGGCCAACAGAAAAAGGCATACTGTAATATTATAATATTGTATTATAAGTATAATACATTCAAAATAATATTCATTTTTACATTTTTATAATTGTTCACGTCACAGTGATTTCTTAAAATTAATGTAGCACAGATATTGTTCTGTCATCGATCGTCAATTCATTAACTTCTAATTAAGAAACAGACATTATTACGATAATATTTAAACAAAACACATTCAAAATTATGGTTTCTAAACCCTCCTCCCTTCCACCCCACACAAGCACTGCTTTAATAAGCCCATGCTTGAAGCTAATTGCCCACCCTGCTGTAGTACATGACTCCAGCTCATTCTTTTATACTTTTTACTGTAACAATAACTTCTTAAGTCTTTACCTTTTCTGAACTATATTTCATAATAAACGGTTTAATGTGTAATGAACACTTTGCATGAGCTGTGTTGCCTGACTTGAAACTGTTTCCAGTTGTGATCTTCTTCTTCTTCCTCCTCCTCTTTCAGCTGCTCCCTGTAGGGGAGATTGGTGTCTGCTAATTGTCCGTAGTGTGTGTTTGGGTGTGTGTGTGTGCCCTGTGGTGGGTTGGCGCCCTGCCCTGTGGTGGGTTGGAATCCTGCCCTGGGTGTCCCCTGACCTGCGCCCTATGTGTCCTGGGATGAGCTCCAGGCTTCCTGTGACCCTTAACAGGAAGAAGTGGTATAGAAGATGACTGACTAAATGACTGACTCTGTATCCCTCCTCTGCACGTGTCCAAACCATCTAAGTCTCGCCTCTCTCACTTTGTCTCCAAACCGTCCTACC
>JABJVR010002481.1:0-14096 GCA_025773905.1 Chitala chitala
CCCCCCCCCCCCCCCCCCCCCCCCCCCCCCCCCCCCCCCCCCCCCCCCCCCCCCCCCCCCCCGCGCCCCCCCCCCCCGCCCGGTGGGCGGCCAGGGACGGATGCCTACTGTCTCTTGAGTTTTCCGCAGCTGCAGTGTGGTGCTGGTGGTGGTGGTGGGGGGTGTTTGTGGAAGGTTTGTCCGAGTTTATTGAGACTGCGGAATCTGAGTTTCTCCTCCCCCTCTCCTGCTCTCCTAGTGATGCTGTGCCCGCGGGTGTGGGGGTCCCTGGAGAACGGGCAGGTGGTGACGTGGCCCCCCGGACCTCCAGTGGAGGGCACTGTGCTGCTGTACAGCTGCCTGTCAGGCTTCCGCCTGGTGGGGAGGAACAGCACGCTTTGCACCAAGTTGGGCAAGTGGGACTTTCCCAAGCCCGTCTGCCACTGTGAGTACATGCGGTGTGTATGCGTGCGTGCACGTGCGTGCATGTATGTGTGTGTGTGTGTGTGTGTGCGTGCGCATGCGTGCGGTGTGCTACTGCACGGCCGGTTCTGTGTGCACAGTGTGTGTGTGTGTGTGTGTGTGTGTGTGTGTGTGACACTCTGTGCTTACCTGTGCACGTGTTTCTGCTTCACCTGTTGTGATTTATGTAATTTATGGAAAGTACAAAAAAATTCTTGGAAAAGCAAACACTAAAAAAGTCCTTCAAGAAGGAAGAGCTTGATTTAGACTCTGTTATGCATAAGGCTGCACTGGACATTACTAATGACATCAGTGATGTAAATCCCTATATACACAGTCCGTCTTGCATAATGCACCTTATGCCAATATCAGTGTATTGAGTTCTGCAGCATAAAATCTCAGAACTCTCTGTTCCTTGCATTAAGATTTTCAGTATACACAATGGGTCATTTTTATTTTTGCAGTTACTGGTGTATTGCTGATAATGTGAAGTTTTTGGATGAAAAATGAGTGCGCTTGTGGTATATCCATATTTTTAGCCAACATCAGCTGTCATGAGTTCTGGTCTGCAATTTTTTTACATTGTAGTTTTCCAGAGTGTTACATTGGAGTTTACTGCACAGAAAATATTGCTAAATTTATAGCTTACGCAAACACCAAATTTAAAGGAAAATCTTTATTTGTTTGTTTTGTAGTCATAGTGTTGTGTAAACAACAATCAGATATTTGCATAAGGCCCAGTTTTTGTAAAAACAATAATGCTACACTGAATTATGCTTTTAATTATGGCTGTAGCTAAAAGCTTTTTCTCGGTTTCTGTCATTATGCATAGCTCTGCATAGATTAACGTCTATTTACTTGAAATCTCTCGGACTAATTTCCACAGCACCGTGGAATGTGACACAGTTACTACGAATGGACTGGTGAAGTGGTGTGTTTGCTCCCTCTAGAGGTGAAAGACTGCAGGATAGCGCCTGCATGGGCACTGGGTATATGGCGGCCTACGTAATGACATATCGTTAAGAAGAGGCAGCCTCTCCTGTTCTGTTATTCATCCTACCTGACTTGATAGGCAGGATGGAAGACCCTGAAGAGCTGCCTGGGGTGTCGGCAGTGGAGTCCCCACTAATGTCTAAATGTTTTTCTCTTTTACAGCCGTCACCTCTGACGGTGAGGGTTTCCTTACTTCTCCAGCCTCCTCATTCTCACACACGGAGATGTAGAGAGAGAGAGGAACTGGCGTAGAGGGCTCTAATTTACACTGCAAAGAAACAGTTGCAGTGAGCAGACGAACAGACGTGGATGTAAGCCTAATATGGCGGTCTCTGACATGACGTGCTGCACTGTTTTTGACTTCAGGAGTGAGAGGGTGCCTCCGTCTCTCTACATCGCTGTCCTGCTTGCACGCTTGCAGCTGGTTCTCGCTCTGGCGTGGCCTTCCGCTCTAGCATGTGCTACTGCACGCAGCAGCCTGGCCTGTGGCCAGCCTCACCCCCCCCCCAACCCCCCAAGGGGAGGGGGGGGCTCCTTGCTTGCTGTTTTCCACTCTGCCACTCGTGCACAATGGCAGGTTCCCCCTGGTCTTAGCGACTGAGGCCCGTCTCCCAGAGCATAAATGAATGCTGAGTGCTGGGGACAGACCCGGGTATTTCACACCCTCACTTTTGGCAGCTCTGAACTTGGCATTAGGAGGGGCACTTTTGCAGTTTACAGCACTCTCACCCTTGCCTTGTCTTAGAGTCTGCTGTGTGTAGGGATGAGGTATGGTTAATTCACCATTTAACTGTTAGCTCAGTTCATGATGTATACACACCAGGAGGTTAAGCGAATGTCTGGTTTTCATTTAGAACCAATTTATTTATTTTTTTGTGGGTTGAATACATGACTATATTATTCTGCTCGAAGAGTCCAGGCTGCAGGCCTTCAGATAAATGTGTCCTAGATTTTCTCACCGTCACACATTTGACTAATACTCTGTCACTTTTTTTTTTTTTGCTATCCTTCCGCGGCATGTTTCCTTATCCAGATGATAGACATTACTCAGGTAAGTAAAATACATCTGCTGTTGTGTCATTCCTCACAAAATAAAATTAGACATTTACTCGAGCTGTTGCATGTAGTAGCTAAATTTGACCACTAGGTGTCAGTTGTTTTTAATCTACAGCATTTCTAATAAAATGTAAAAAAAAAAGTGCAGAAATACATAGTTGCAGTATTAGTTTTTAGTATTATGTTCTAGCGTTCACACAGCTAAAAATCTAATTACATTTATCAGTACTTTTGTAGAAATATAATTCTGCCAGTGTTGTTATAGTAAGTGATTCATTAAACAAATTCTAAACTACCACCATACAGCATAAACTAATTATTATTATTAATGGCTTGCTCCACTCATACTGTCACCATACGTAGGAAAAGTGCTTGAGATATGTACGAAAATTACGCTGCATCATGTCAGTGTATCATTGGTAACAATAAAAATACAGATGTTAACTCAGTTGTTGAACTGTGTTAATGTCCTCATGCATTTTATTTGGGTAAGAAATGTTTTCTTGTATGTGCATATACATTACACAGTAAATGTGTAGATCATTGCAGGGGTGATTTAGCTTTCTGGCTCTTTCAGCATCCAAAGCCAATCACACCATATGAAAAGGTGAAAGGTCAATGGTGAAATTGTCTTTAAAGCCCGTTAATATGCGTTGATGTGACATAAAAGTGCTAATAACTCGAAGATTCAGTGGACCACAGTGCACCAAAACACTATTAATGTCTGAGCTTTATTACACTAAAAAAGAGTTAACCTAAAGGTGTTCTGGATCAGGACTGGCAGCAGGCTCCCCCTTGTGGACTGTTTGCTCAGTACATTCTGTATGGTCAAAAGGAAAACTGCAGTCATTGTAGGGCAATTATATGCAGTAGTCACGGTTACCACAATGTTTCTGTTTGTCCCTGTTGAGCATATAGCTCATAGCTGTAAATTTTGTTATGGGTTCATTATCTTTAACATGTTTTGCTAATTAAAAGCCTTCAGTTGTTTCTTTTTTGTATAGCAGTGTTAATTTGCATCGGTTACAGCCATATGTGTTAACTGTCTGAGGTATTAACTTTATCTGAGTAATAAATGTAAAGTAAATTACATAAACATGCAAAATTGCTACTGGTTGGTTTTATTTTGTAGGTTTTACAGATTTCTGAACATGAACTCACGTTGCCTGTTGTTTTATTGGAGCAATAAGCAACAGAGGCACATACACGGGTGTATTCAAACGGGTGTATTTTAAGAGCATAATGAAAGCATGTGTCAAAGGGATCTTGGATGTAAAAATTCAAAAGTTGAAAAATTAATTTTGTAGCTTATTTTAAATTCTGAATAACTAACAATTCAAAACATAACTATTATGCCCTGCTGAGACAGAATTAGCTTTGCCTAATGAAATGCAGTAATTATTTCCAGACAATCTCAGTGATTTTAGTCCTTTCCAAATTCACAAACTCATTTCAAATTTTTGCAGTAAAGAAATGTAAGACATGATATGACAAGTTGTGAGGTGGAGACTAGCATAGCTGTCATTTTTATGGTGATTTCTTCCTTAAAAATAAATTAAAATTTAATTAAGACAACAAAGACAATGAATTTCTCATTTAATATATTTTAAATAATACTGTAGTCTAGTTAATTATAAGTGTCTGAGCCATGTTGTTAAGCTTGGCTCCAACATGCAGACAAACAAGTCTGACAGTGAGTATGAAATTATCTAATATAGAGTATGACATTTGGCAGTTCGTTATTACTGATACTGATTGCATATAATTCCTGTTTGTTGGCTGAGATAAATGCATTAATGTGCTAATTTATAAACATACAAGGGTCATTAGTCAGGTACTTAAGGTTTAAAGACTTAACCTTTCTTCAGTTTTATTGTGTGATAACAATTAGAATATATTTTACATGCATATTTAGCTGATTTATGTAAGTTATTTAGCATTTTGTACTGTGCACCCTGCAGTGCTAACACAGTGTGTGTGTGTGTGTGTGTGTGTGTGTTCAGTAAGTTATTGCATACATTTAACACATTTTCTCGAAGCAGTTTCAGTTGTTCTTTTTTGTATTGAACAATGAATGTGAAGGAAGTGAAAGTGTACGATGTGTTTCTGCAGGTTCGAACAGGACTACACGTTTAGAATGTGTGTGGGAGTGGGGCTGCCCTGTTAGGCTCCCGCTGTGGGGTGAAGCAGCGTACTGTGGGTGCTTATGGGGCATACAGTGCCTGAACACTCAGCTACAGTCAGAGGATGATTCCAAGGGCCTGGGCCTAACCAGCCTCACTAATTAGAACATAACACCTTAATGCAGCATCTCGCATAACATCTTTCATGGGACCCAACATTTGGCCCTGGGTGCAGTTCTGAATGCTGCAGGTGTTTTCCCATTGCAGTAATGACAGTTATTACTGCGATGTGTCTCCTGTACCTGCTTCCTGTCTCTGTATGTCAGGCCAACAGCAGTGGTGATGGGGCTGCACACTGTTAGTGTACCTCGCCATCTAAAATAAGACGTACGCCAGCACTTTACTCAGACTAAGTTTGCATGAAGTAATGGTGGGCAGTTTGTTCTTCAGTATGTGTAGGTAGTAGGGCGGGGTGTGCTAATGGATGAAATCCATGCCTAATTTAAGACCTTGGCTGTAGTCTTTATATGAAATGTTTGCAGATGCATTTGAGCAGGTTTAATTTTTTAATGCTCCTCACACAACTCAAAGACGGAGACTGAAATCAGCGTGGTGTCAATCAGGCCACAGTAAGCTGTAATTGTTGCTGCTTGTAAATGATGCCACATGCAGTAACTTTAAAAAAAAGCCTCTGTTCAGTTAATTTTTTTTTAGATTATCAGATATTCGAGCTGTCCCTTCAAAAAGAAAATACTGAAACTGAAATTTTCTGTAGTGTAAAAGATTCTTACTTCATTCAAGTAATATCATTGTATGCTTTAAATTTGGTTTATTTATTAGTCAATGTATTGTAGGTATTTTAAAATATATGTTTATATAGTTTATTATTCCTGTCTGTGGTTGAGGCCTTTTGAACCTTATTTCCTTGTACCACCCAGGGCATTTCAGAGAAATGCAATACTTTGCCGTTCAGTGGATAATGTATCTCATACTGTTTATTAACGGGCTCCGTATTTGCCTTTTAAGTGCAATCCAGCATGCCACTCCAGAAATTTTGGGTTACATCAGCACCATTGTAAAAGCTTAATTCTATACACTTTGGCCGGAGTAGGATGTATTGGTTCTTCACAGCAGATTCCGGTTACCTCAGAGAAGGCAAAAACATTTTGGAAGGAAACACCAGACACTTTGTGGGGGATTGTGGTTGCATGGAGGGATTATATTTTCTTTGTAGTTGCTAATAAATACGTGTAGAAATCTGCCAAACTAAGAGCGATTGAGTAAAGTAGTGAATAAAACGAGTTAAGCAGAATATTGAATTTTGTTACTCTCTTACTCAGCAGCTGTGCAGAGATTCAGTTACAGCGCAGTGCATCTTTTGGACAGCTGACACAGGTACAGATATAGGAGAGTGAGGCTGTGACGGGACAGACAGTCTTGTAAATGTGTTTAATGCAGCAAGAGGCTCTTTGAGAAGCCACGAAGTCAGCAGGAAAAAAGCACTGTGACTCAACGGCTCAAGAACAGTTCTGGCCGATCCTGGCGCTATAAACAGGGCTGTGTGTGAGGAAACTTTAGTACCGCCAGCGTCATGGACGTATGACTGCTTTTCCTTCATCATGCTGTCCTTCATGTTTTGATGTGCTGATCAGAAGCAGTAAGTGCTTCAATGCTTGTGTTGCATTTTGTGTAATCCTGCAGTTGATTTCAGAGTAGGGTTGGGCTTTTTCCAATTTTTGAACTTTTCCCAAATTATATCCCGGTATGTGGTATTACGATCTGCCTACCGACAATGGGTGGGGGGTAGGGATGGGGGTGTAATTTTTCATGTTACATTATTTCTAGATGTAATTTAGTTAAGTATTTTAAGCCTCATTTCTTACTTTAATGATGCCATAGACAATAATTTTCATTGTAACTGTATTATTATTTTCACACAACGAAACAACAAAACAACAGGCCTACACACACAACTTTTAAGTAAAAGCACAGCCTGTAACATCCAGCAGATGAACAAAATGATTTAACAGTTATCCAGAATCTATAGCTTCCAGCATCAAGATAGCCTATTTGTCAACCTATGCAAGGTTTTTCACTAGAAATACGAGCATATTAACCTTGTCAGGTTTGAGCAGGGGACGTAGCAGGCTTCCAACCTTCCCCGTGATGAGCAGTGGTTAGCGGGTGATAAATTCTTAATTCCAAGATGGAAACATAGATTCAAAGTATTTCCATCTCTGGCTGTCACCTTCTTCATGCAGATTTTGCACACAGCTTGGTCGAGATGAACTGGCTCTCCTTGGTTATCAGGTTGAAACCCAAAATACTGCCAAACTGAAGCAGTCGCAATTTTTATCGGGGACCAACTCGCTTGCGTTCGCCATGTGTTCTCTCTTCTAATAAGAGGCAGTCACATGATAAGCGAGTATGAGAGCTTCTGATTAGTTTTAATATTTTTAAATACCCCGGGATACCGTAATACTGCCTAAACCTATTTCAGAGGGATGTTAAGAAAACAAAGGCCTTGTTGAACATAGATGTTTTAAGTGACATATCTTAACTTTTTTATTTTACATCCATGTTATTGTGTTTATCCAATAAATTCAGATAAAGAAAAAGTTTCAGAGGGGAATATCAGAATGAACTGAAAATATCAGTGGAATCCTTGTTATTCGTTATGAGGATCGGGTGCCCAGCTGGTTAGTAAATAGTGCCTGTTACTAACTCCTGCGGCTGTTAAAATACATGGTGAAAATGGACAGCCACGTATGTAGTGTTACAGCGCAGCCCCGTTGTCATGACACCCTTTTTGGAAGCTCATTTCTTCCCATGCAGAAAGAGCAGATGAATAATGGATTGGTTCTCAATTATGTTGTTCGGGTGGCTGTAAAGCAAGTACCAGCAGTTTGGATTCACGTAAAAATGTTAGCCTGCCTGTGACCACCGCTAGCTCTAAACATGGCAATAATAATCCTTTGCAGATACTCATATACCACTAAGTGGCTTGTCTAGGTATACTGACAGGCCCATGTTTAGAAGACTTAAGAGCAGGTGAGCAGATCTCTGCAGAAGGGAGGTAGCAGCCTCCAATCACATGTACAGTAATGTTAAACAGACTACAGCTTCAACAGTGTAACAAAGGTGAAAAAGCTGAAGGGTGGGAACTGAGCAGAGGGCGTTGAGCTGCTTTCTACACACTCTACTTACTGCTGCCATGTGGAGGTAGATAGCAAAGATGTGTCTCAAAGTTATACCAGAGCCCTGGTGTGGAGGCCGCCTGCTGGGCGTGAACAGGAGCTCAGGATGACAGCAGGTTCCAGGCTAACATCTTCATACCCTCTGTTCCTTACGCCTAAGTAACTGTACACTGGGTTGCCAGTTAGGTATGTACACCACTGAATACCACTCAAATTGGGCATTAAAAAATGTTGGACACCACCTGATTGTGATTTATAGGTAATAAATTATGCGGCATGGTGGCTCAATGTGTAGAACATCCCACCCCAGGCACCAGGTGTGTCCTTGAACAACACACTCAGTGCTTGCTGCCTGGGTGCTTTGGATAAAAGCGTCTGCTAAATGAATAATTGTAAATGTAAATTAGGTCAACCAGCAGAGCGAGCATTTGTCTGTGTTCTGCTCTGCTTTGAAGTGAGTAGTAAATTAGTAGTAGTAAATAGTAAATTTGTTCCCTGATAGTCGTAATTATTTGTGCTAGTCCTAATATCTTTGAAGCAGCTGTAATCCTAAGACGTTGAAGCACACCTGTTTCAAGGGTTTACTGAGAATGGAGCTAAAAAGCAGCTTGTAGTTCTGGGGTATCAAAGGAGAGAGTCATTCAAGGAACCAGACCGGCCAGAACCGCAGAACAGAGTTCTGCAGAAGTTGAGACAAAGTGTTTCGGTACTGGTGTGCAGATTGTCTTTTTAGAATGCAACACATTAGACTTTGTCTCAACTGGGCTATAATACCTGAAGACCATGTTGGGTTCTGATCATGTCAGCAAAGAACAAGAAAGCTTGTTTTTAAAAGGCACAGGACATTAAAACAGGACTTGTTGAGGAGCAGAGAAAAGTTGTCTGGTTAAATGAATCAGGTTTCCTTTTCTTTTATAGTGATGTAAGGGTCAGAACCTGACATTAGTAGCATGAGTCTACAGAGCCATCCTTTTGGGTCAGTACATGCTGGTGGTGGCAGTGTGAGGCTGCAGAGGATGTATTTGTGGCACACATTAGGGACCTTGATACCCACTGAGGAATGTATGAATTTCGTGGCGTATCTGAACAAGTTCATTCCTTCATGGCTATAGTTTATCGAAGCTAGATGGTTACATCCAACATAGTGTACTATATGGCAGTAGGCACATCGTCACATGATGCTTCCAGTAACATGGCAATGAGCTTTCATCGTTTCAGCTGTATTCCGTACTTCTTATCAGCCCTCAGAGCTAAACTCTTTTCTAGATGGGTTTCCAGCACAAAGCATCCACCATAAACTCCATGGCCAGACAAACTAATGCTGTTCTGAAGAAGTAAATGCAATGTGCTGCTAGATAGGTGCATCTTATAACATTCAGTGAAGTCACTTGAACAGACCATCTCTTACGATACTGTCTATTTTATCTAGAGGAAGGCAGGAGAGACTGATCACCATTGCACAGAAAAACACGAGGATGAATAGTTATGCAGTAGCTCTTTTTTGATAGTTGCTCTGCTCTTTCTCATTCATGCACATGTACTCCTACTGACTTTCACCCCCCCCCCTCCAGTGTGTACCTCCACCTCTCCAGGCTTGTCTCATAATGTGATCTGTGAACATCCTGGTCCATGGAGACTCTTGTCTGACCTCGTCTGTCAATCTGTCCATCACCATTGCAAACTAGAAGGGGCTAAGAGCTGATCCATGATGCAATCCCACCTCGCCCTTGAACCAGTCAGTCATTCTTATCACACACTTCACTGCTGTCTCAATTACCTCAAACCTATCCTGCACCACCCTCACCTCCTCTGCCATCCTGACTTTCTCATCCAATATCACAACTCCTCTCTGTCATACGCTTTCTCTAAATCCACAAATACACAATGCAACTCCTTCTGGACTTCTCTGTAACTCTCCATTAACACAGCAAATATTGTATCTGTAGTGCTCTTGTTTTGGCATGAAACCATATTGCTGTTCACAGATCATCAGCTTTCGTCTCAGTCTAGCATCCGTTACTCTTTCCCGTAACTTCATGGTGTGGCTGATCACCTTTATGCCTCTGTAGGTGCTGCAGCTCTTCACATCTCACATGTTGTTAAACATCAATACCAGTACATGTCTTCTCTACTTCTCAGCCATCCTTTCACTTTCCAGGCATTCCTAAACAGTCTGGTTGAAAACCTCATTGCCATCTCTCCTAAACATTTCATTGCCTCCACTGGATGTCATCCAGCCATTTTTCCACCCTTCATCATCTTCATAGCTGTCCTCACTTCATCCTTACTAATCCTATGGACTTCCTGATTCAGTAATCTCCACATCAACTGACCTTCTTTCTCTCTCATTTTCTTTATCTGATAGTCTCAAAGTGCTCTATCCACCTTCTAAATACATTTTTCTCACTTGTCAGCACATTTCCATTTGCATCCTTCTCAACCTAATCTGAAACACATCCTTTCCAGCTTCGTCCCTTTGACCTGGCCAATTGTTGCAAGTCCTTTCCTCCTTTCTTTGGACTAACTTTTCAAATTCTCATAAAACTCACCATATGCCTTTTCCTTAGCCTTCTTCTCTCTTCTCTTCATCTCCTTGAACTCCTGTCTGCTATCTTCACCTCTCTGACTATCCCAGTTTTTTTTTGCCAACCTCTTTCCCCTTATGTTTCCCTGTACTTTCTCATTCAACCACCAAGTCCCATTGTCTTTCTTCCTCTGTCCAGATGTCTCACCACTTCTAGCTGACTCCCTCTCCACTTCTGCAGTAGCTGCCCGGTTGTCCAGCACCTCATCACCACCACTCACTGCCTGTCACACCTCCTCTCTGAATTTCACACAGCAGTCGTCCTCCTTCAGCTTCCACCATCTGATCCTTGATTTGTTCCTCACTCTTTTCCCCTTCCTCACTACCGAAGTCATCCTACAGATCATCATCTGATGTTGTCTATCTGCATTATTCCCTCCCACCACCTTAGAGTCTTTAATCTGTCTCAAGTTGTATTTCCTATATAAGACATAGTGCACCTGTGTTCACCTTCCTTTGCTCTTATAGACTGCCTGGCTAAAAAAAAGCCACGTGTGCCTCTGGAGGCAGTGTTACTAGCTGGTGTTGCTTCAACTTATCTGGTCTAAGGTCAGCAATGTTATGTGGCAATAAAATGAAGTCAGCTGAATGAGCAAGTTCTCCCATCAGTAGATTTTTCTTCCCTGAAGACATGGGTGTATTCCAGGCCGAGAATGCCAAGATTCTTCGGGCTAAAATTGTGAAATGGTTCAGGGAGCATGGGGCATCACAATATGAACTGGCCACCACAGAGTCCTGACCTTAACCTCCTTGAAAGTCTTTAGGATGTGCAGGAGAAGACTTCAGAAAGTGGTTCAACTCCCTTGACTCCCTCTTGACATCAGTACAAGATCATTGTGAAAAGTTAATGCAACTATGGATGAAAATGCTGAGACGTTGCATAAGCTCATCATAACCATGCCATTAATATTTCACCAAAATCTTGTACTGGTGATGAGAGAGTCTGCCTTTCTCCTGTCCGTCATATCGGCCAGCACTCTCCCTATACCAGTCATAGTGCCAAGATTCAAAATTCTGGCTCTCACTTCCTCTTACCCTTCCTCCTTTCCAACTGTCTCTGAATATGCCTGCCCCCTCTCCTTCTCCTCCTTCAGCCAAAAGTAGCATAATTTCCACTGGTACTCTGCTGTATAACAGTACCGGAGGCAGATGTTCATAGCCTGGACCTTGACCAATTCCATATGAAAATCCAGTTTATGATCCGCATATTTGATTTAAAACAGGTTTTATGCCAAGTCAAATAAGCCTTCCTGACACAAGCGTTCCCGTTTCACCCAGGCTTAGGACCAGCACTTGTGCAGCTCCTATTGGCTGGGCTAGAACTGTCCCAAGTACACCCAAGAGTATCCCTGGCAACACCATGTTTGCCACATTCAATTCACTTCAGTTCAGTTCTGTTCATTTTAGTTCTATATAGTGCCTTTTGCAACAGATTGCCTCAAAGTGCTTTACATGAACGAATGACAGTTTTTCTAAAGAATTACAACTGTTAGAATAATTGAAATTTAAGCCAGATAACGATGGATGAGACTAACCAAAAACTCCAGTGTGGAGAAAAAGGCCTCTGGAGGTCAAAGGTCAGTTGGCTGCCCAACCTTCATGGGCTATGCTAACATTACATAGTATAGAAACAATGTAAGGACTATCTAAATATGAATATCAGTTTGAATTCTTTCCATGTGACAGATGTAGGATCTCTGTCTGTGTACCTGCAGAATGCCTTTGGTGAAGGCCTCATCCACACACTTGGTATCGGCAACTCTAACATGACAGACACCAAGCAGGCATGTGGGGAAAGGAATTACAAGATGGAGTTAGTACATAATAGACTAATGCTGACAGTCACAAAACATGGGGCATGCAAAGCAGCACCAGCTATAGATTTTGTTGTGAGAAAGCTAAACCAAAGAAGTTGTCTACAGTTCAGGATTTAAAGACTGAGACTGATTCAGCATCCTGTGTGTAGCCAGGCAGACTTTTTCATGATCTAGGGGCTCTGTAGCTAAATGCTGTAGCAGCTATATTTTTATGTAATCTCGTAATGGCAAGAAGACCTGCAATCTGGGATCATAATTAATGGTTTGGGTATATTTATTAATCAGCTCCATTACATGGCTTGTTTCTTCACTGTTAAGTACCTCATATTTTAGTAGACTAAGTTTTAAATCAATTTTGGAGTGTGGATAGTACGGGACTTATATGGTCATACTTTCTGCTTCCAGTAACAATTCTAGCCGTTACGTGTTGAATGTGGTGTAAAGTGTGTGGTTTGTACTCCCAGAAAGTAGGTCTTTGCAATAATGTAACCTAATGTATATAAAGATGCACTATTTTCAAAGTATCTTGGGTTGTAAGAAAGCATTGCAATTTAGCAATGTTTCTGTACTGCAGGAAACAAGTATGTGAAATTAAACTAACACGAGAGCTATGGCGGCTAAATATGGTAATGTTTGATGTATATGGTAATATGCTTTTACCATTTCTTAACTGCTTATCCCTTGTCGGGAGCCTGGAGCCCACCTAGGCTGTCCCTGGATAGGGCACTAACCCACCAAAGGGCGGTAGTCATGGATGCTGTTTGAATCTGCAATGTCTTTTAGCATATATGGTATATATGCTGATATAAATATGGTAATATAAAGCAGCTAAATAAATATTGGATAAACATGCACCCACTGTACCCCTGGAAAGTGCTGTCATCCATAAAAACTGCAACCTGATCAGTGCAGACTTATCTATGCTTAACAGTTATAAAACAGACCAATACATGCAAGAAAGTCAGCATAGTGCTGGTATTCTCAGTGTCCCCTGAGGAAGTTGACCCCCCCCCCCCGCCCCGCAGCCCTCAACCAAGTGAAAGAAGTGATGGTGCAAGACATTTGAAAAGAATGTAATACCGTGACACAGAATGAATATTTATGATAGAAGAACATCTTATCTTGCTGAGTAAGACCCTTTATGGAGGGGTCAGCCAAACAAAGACATGGAAAAGCAGTCATTAATAGTTAAAAACATTAATAATTCATAGAAGTAGGCAGCACAGTGGTTAGGAATGAAAGTTTAACCTGAAACTTGTTCAGCTGTAACATATTCAGCTCCTTGGATGTTGCCTGAAGTTTGCTCTTGGGTGGTTGTTTCTCTGTGATTTGATACAATCTGTTTTAAATAAATGTGTTAGCTAAAAAATACAATAGTGACAGTGGATGAAATCTTAAAATAATACATTCAGTGAGGCAAATTTAAAGAGGTGCAGAAAGTATTTCTTCATAGAAGTGTTATTAAAAATGTGTTTTTTTGATTTAGTGTCCATTTCTTCTTTGTGAACTTAATTCAAAGAACAGGCTTTTTTGTACATTAAGATGACGATTTATCTGTAGAGAAAGAATCCTGGAGAGACACCACTGACAAATAAAGCCAGGTCACAAGCTCTTGCAAGGCTCAGCAATAAAACCACTGCTGAGCCTGCATCTCAGGCCAAGGCTGAACACATTACAGGTGCTGTATAGTCTCAGCAATAAAATCACTGCTGAGCCTGCATCTCAGGCCAAGGCTGAACACATGTTACAGGTGCTGTAGGGACTAGGTGATAAAACCAGTGCTGAGCCTGTGTCTCAGGCCAAGGCTGAACACATGTTACAGGTGCTGTAGGGACTAGGTGATAAAACCAGTGCTGAGCCTGTGTCTCAGGCCAAGGCTGAACAC
>JABJVR010002482.1:2233-17334 GCA_025773905.1 Chitala chitala
GTCCTTATATTTATTTTTTTGTAAAATTTTATTTTTTTTTTAAAAGTCCCTTTAATTTTCCTTTACTAATGCCCGGCCTTGGTAAAAAAATAAATAAAAAAAAAACAAACAAAGACCCGGAAAAAAAAAAAAAAAAAAAAAAACACGGTATACACAGGTGTCAGATGCATACAAGAGCCTAACATGTGGCAATTTGCCTGGAGAACAGCAGAAAGGGGCGTGGACTGGGAAAGGTCTTACATTTGGACAACTAGGAGGTGAGCTTGGAGTAGCTGGGTGGGGAGAACCGTCGGCGTAAGTACTTCAGGATGTAGAGGGGCAGACAGCTCACTAGGGTGATGGCCGTCACCTTCCACACGAAGGACAGGGTGGTGATAAAGTAGACATCTGCAAGACAGAGAATGCCATGAGCACAAACAGGGCTCTGAGGTGTGCCTGCCGCTGCGGCAGGATTGGTCAACCACCCCCCAGTGAGAGTGAATCAAAGGGCCGGGCCGGTGACGCATGGCAGAGACTGTACATTTTCTGTATGTCTCTGTCCAGCACCACAGCTGGCTCTGTGAGCACTTAAAGCGCTCCAGCTGTAAAGTTTACGTAAGCACGTATGTTCGCTCATGCTGTGCGTTTTAATTATAATGTCAATGGTTAGTGAATATGTCCACATTTCAACAGGTGACATGAAATGTTTGCAGAAAAAAGTAACTAGTCTGATGGAGTTTTCCAGGCAAGCGATTCTGACAGTGCATCAGAATCCAGAGAACATGAGATGATAACAAATACGGAAACACGTTTGAGCATTAGTGCTTTCCACTGTTTACCTTGGGTTTAATACAGGACCAGTAAAGAGTTTAGAATGACACCAAAAACACCACTGTCCAATGACCCATTCAGCTTCCAAGTTAATCATCTGCTACTTCCACTAGTAATGCACTTTGAGCAGGACTGCATTTCACCTTTGACCTTGCCCAGGTACGTCTTGCTGATGGGAAGAATGGGGGAAAAAGAAAAACCGCGCGCCTCAAAATACTGTTCAGGAAACTCCACTTGAGACCGGTAAGATGTGGAATTCCACGCAGCCATCTCCGTCTGTCGTGCTAACACACAGCGCTCACTTAACCGCGGCTGTTCTTTAAGAGCCTGTTATTACTGCGAACCACAAATCCCTGGCAGCGGGCACAGCAGTCCGGTTTCAAAAGGACTGGACAGCACACGTCTCGCTGGTGTCGATGAACAACCATCCTCTAGACAAACCTCTGTTATTTACGAAGTGCTCCAAAAGCATGCCGGCACTACTGGACGCAGCAGTCAGGCCAGAAACGTACATTACACGTTTTAAAAGTAAACGTCTAGAGGTTGATGAAGCAGTGTGTCTAAAAATGTCTAAATGTCTAAATATGGGCAGTGTACACACTATACACAGATTATTACAGGTCTGAGGAAAAAAACGTCCTGTACAAATACCTATGAATAATATTCATGTGAAACAAAATTAAATTCAGCGACACATCACCTTTTGTGTATCATAGGTGGGTGCTGTAATATACGTCTAATGAATGCATAGTAAATTACAATATGTAAGTATGCATTATCACTTAATTTACTTAACCATAGAGTAGTATACAGTTACTTCTTCTGCGTACATTCAGTACTGTATACAGCTGTTACACTCTCTGGTGAACATCACCTGTTTATTTGCTTAGCTTGAATGTATGCATCCCAAACACGTACCCTGCATTTTCAGCTCATATGGAGAATTCCTCCGTGTGAAAATGTCAACAGGTTCTGTTCCCATTTCAAGTGAGGCAAAGCAACTGTTTAAGTAATAACACGTGCACTAAACATCATTAACGGGCACAGTACACGCATACAAAAAAACATAACTTTTGGACGTTTCTTTCTCTGTGCCCGTCACTGAAAGTTGTGAAGTATTTACTCTTTATCTGGCACTTGCTTACCGCAGTATAATGAATGGAAACAGTGAATGACAGGGTCCACATCTCCTGCTCTGAGAACTGAACGGCAGGCTCCTCACGAAAGCGTGGCACAGAAAAGAAAGTTGCGGCACAGAAAAACATTCTGGCGTCTGCTTCTGTGTGGAAACAAAGGACATAAGCGCCCTGCCTCCTTCAGCCCAGTGTCTGCCCCTGTGGCATGAATGCACATCAAAAGTGCCACAGAAGTGGCTTCGGGGCCTGGCCCATAATAGGGGTTTTCTGTGGAGCCAGAGGCCTGTCCCTGGGCTGAAATAATTTCATCTTTTGTGAAGGCGATCACAGAGATCGCTGGGTATGTTAGGGGGGAGGGTAGGTGCTGACTCATACCAGGGGAGGGGGCGGGGGGCTTGTGGACACAGGCGTCTTCTGCCTCGCTGTGGGTCATCATCAACAAAGCATCTTACAGTTTATGTATGACAAGAAAACCAGATCAGTGCATTCAAGATGATAACCTGGGGACAGGGTGGTTCAGTACGTGATTTTCTGAATATCTGAACAGTTGTGCTCTGAGCACAAAAATATTTGATCGTGTGGGGGTGTATGGGCCCAGAGGAAGCTTCTCACTCAGTGTGAAGGATCTGAAAGGTCATCCATCAGAGGAGCTCAACCGAACACCACTTGCTCATGTAACAAACACAAAGACCTTGGCCGCCCGTGGCAAAAAAGAGCAGGAAATCTACGAGAACCCAAGGAATTTCCTTTCCGCTGCCCTATGCCGACCCCATTACGCAGTTGGTCACATATTCACCTTCGCTTCTTCCAAACACGCGTACATTCCACCTGAGACGGGGCTGTAAAGCACCCGCCGGGGGGAGGTTAATGCTAATAAACTGGACACCGATGACCACCGATGCCTGCGCGGAAGGGGCCAGAACACAAGTGCCAGCAGAACGTGTAGCAGGAGAAGGGCTCCACACAAACAGACACGTGCAGGAAGTTCAAGAGCAGGAGGCTAGGCCGCTTCACCTGTGGCAGAAAGGGGGGGTGGGGGGCGGAGACAAGGGGCGACGACGAGAGCAGGAGGGAACTCACCGATGAACTCGTGCAGGAAGACGAGCGAAGCGACGTAGCACGCCAGGCTGAGCAGCTCAGCCACGATCATGAGCCAGTGCCACGTCTGCACGGTGAGGGCCACCATGAGCAACTCGGTGAGGATGAGTGACGTGAACGATATGGCTACGATGTGCACGAACTCCGACTCGAAGAGCAGCAGCGCCCCGTACATGATGATGCTGCCTGGGGGGGACACACGAGGCGGTGTGGGGTCAGCACATCACCACTCCCACTTGCGTTACAGTCCAACAGCACAACCCCCCCAAGGATTTGTTCCATATATACAAAAATGAAATGGTTTTGAAATCAGAAAGCCCCTGTTTTTCCAACACACCGCTGACGGAAAACAAAGCGGCACCCCTCTTCCCCAATTTCACACTTTTCCATAACTTCCTTCCCAAGTGTTTTTATGACCTCAGAAATAGGACATAAAACACACATCCTGCGATTGAAAGCTGTGATTAATATGCAGAGCTGAAGCAAGAATCCCTAAGCAATATTTACACTGAAACACAGAAATGTGAGTAGGGCACACCTGCGCATGTTTTAGAGTATAGAACAAAAAGCAAACAACGTGGATAAAGTTCATGTTGAACCAGTAGAGAACAGACAGACTTGATCACAGCAGCCCATGTTCAGCAGGTCTGCACACCTCCAGCTCCTACACAAACTGAGTATGACTGAACACAACCGGCGACACACCAGCAGGCTTGAGGAGAGGAGAGGAGAGGTGAGGAGTGAGCCATGCACAAAGGTTTGGCACATAATGCTGACTCCTCCAGTCACGCCTAGACGTCGCAGCAAATAACAAGGGAAAACCACCTCAGGCTACTGCATATTTTCAGCCATGGACATGTAAAAAAAATAAATAAATAAAAAAATGCCGTGGTAGTAATTAAGAAGTGTGTGTGGGTGGATTGCAGAGAAAGGTTTTCCCAACATGGCACTGTTTTCTGTAGTACGAGTTGGACTGTAGGGTAGAATGCATTCTTTTGTCTAGAAGAGGTGCCCCCTCCACACACACACACTCTTACGGAAAGGGGTGTGAAAACCCTCTCTTATTCTCGTCCAAGTAAAACCCATGCCACAACAGATGTGGAAAAGTGTGCGCGATACGAATAGCTGGTGGAAGAACTCCTGCAGGTAAATGTGCCTGAGTCTCTACTCAAAGGGATCCCTATGAACACACACACACACACACACACACACACACACACACACAGGTACGTCTCCTCATCTTTACCAGCCTACCAACACTTTTCATTTTACTTTGGCAAAAGGCGGCTTAATCTCAATTACGGATTTAAATTAACAAGAGACACAATGCAAGTAGTAAATACACCCATTTGTCATATTTCATACGTAATTTTCTTAATTCCACTTCTTCTACTTCTACTTAAACTTTAGTTAAAACTTAAATTACACCTACCTTGATAAATACTTATCAACACCCATATAAGAAATGTCTTGAAAGAAAGCGGGCGACCCTGAAAAGAGAAAAATCATTCTTACAAACATTGATTTAAGAAAAAAGTAACCAATGCACGATAGAACCGACACTGTATGGGTACACAAACACAATCAGGCACGCTTACGCACACACGTGCACATGCACGCACGCATGCACACCTTCAGTAGGTCCTTATAAAGCTCAGGGTACAGCATCGCCACTTCCGACTTGACGTCCTTATCCAAAACCAGGGAGAACACAGGGAACATGGTGTAGATGGTGGAGTAACTACAAGGAAGCAGAGAATTGAAACAAAGTAACACCAGCACTGGGCCACTGTTTCTGTGCAACTCTAACTGCCAGATCAACACAGTGGCGTACACTGCTGACCAGATGGTTCAAATTAGCCAATGTGACTTATAAAGACTTTCCTACAGAAGTTGTAAGGCAGATGTTCAACAGCAGTATGATATCCCCTTTGTTAACTGTATTTCCACTCAATTTTTTCTCATTTCAAATGACTCATCACATTTCCCTAGACCTTAAAACAAAGCATCTGTTAGGGATCTTAAAAAATTAGCATGGCACACGAGGTGAAGCCAGTCATTTTTTTTTAACTTAAAAAATGTTTCTTTAAATAGTACTCAAAGCAAACTCCTGAATGCTTAATTAGCGTTTTCAAATGGTAATTTAGTGTAATATAAAAGGACGAAACAACAATTTAGTGAAAGTAAAAGACCAACTTTGAATTTACATAAAATTATCAAGCGTTGGAATAAGATCTCAGTCCGCTTGCATTTTCCCTGCCACTGACATTAATAATTGCAATAACGACTTCTGTAACAGCACAAAGATCTGCAATACATCAACATGCAACCTTCACTATTAAAGTTAAACACCAGCCAAAACCTGAAAAGAACAGGTACATTTTTCCCTAAAACCAGGAGAATTTTAATGCAGAGTTAAAAAAACTGCAGTAAAACATTTGGGGGAAAGAAAACTAAAGTGCAATTTTAGTGACAATAATGGAATTCAGAACGCTGACCCCAGGGTACAACATCGTCACGTAAAGAAGATGGAAGAGAGAAATGTGGGGTCAGACAGAGCTTGGATGCTGCAGAGATTAGTCAGAGGTGCCCACTCATGATGTTACTTACCCGATAATGAGGAATCCTTGGTAGAGTGGGACTGAGGCAAAGTAGAAGACTGAGGAGAATACAGCCTGAAAGAGAGGGAGAAGTTCAGTGGCCATGAACAGAAGGGCCACGTTCCACTCAGCTAACAGTCAGTACATGTGCACATGGCCCTCCAACCCAAACATGGCCAGACCCCAGAGGTACTGTTTAGGTACAGTACTGAACCTCTGTATCCTCTTGTACAAATGGGTAAAATTGATTTAAATGTGTTTCAGGCAAAAAAGTCAGACACGCAAATGAGGAACATCATTACAAAGCCCCATAAGAGCTCGTGGTCTGGCAGGTTGGCTGCTGTTCTCAGGGCTAACAGCAACCTCTGCGAGCCATACCACCGGCACGGTGGAACTGCAGGCAGGGCTTGCAGAAAGGGCGATCGAAGTTCGTTCACAAGCGTGGGCCGTCTTGCACAACGAAACGTATTCGCTGTACAGGAGAAACCATGGAAACGCACGAAACACGCGCCAGAGCCGGAGGACGGCCAAGGCAGGAGTTATTTCGCAAGCCAGGAGCAGAAGCAGGCCAGTGCTACTGGTCACCAATCGACGTAAGGGTGCTGGCTTGGTGGGAGGGAAAGGGGGGGGTTTGCAGGCATGTGGCGCTGAGTCACCAAACCCCTCACCACCAACCTCCCTGCATACCTGCATGGTGCTTATGCACAGGCTCCTGTGGATGACAAACTGGCTGAGCGCTGCTGATCTCTTGTAGCTGTTCCGGCCGTGGACCATGAGCAGCCTACCCAAGTGCTTGAACTGAGTCACTGAGAAGTCAGCGGCCAGGGACGCCTGCTTCCCTTCCTGGTCAGAGGGGGGGGAGGCAACATACAAGTTGGCTGTACCATTTCTGTCAAGACCATAAAATAACATTGCTTTGACTGAGTGGAAAAACTATAATAACAAGGACAGAATTTTAAAGAATAAAACCATCATGGCTGGCTGCTGTGGGTGCATTCCTCTGTGTGCCTGGTTACCACACAGAAAAAAGTGTTCCCACACTGCAATCAGTTTTACTCTTACCAGCTTTCAGTAGTGATTAGTCAACACTTTCTCCTCATTACAGATACGGTTAACTCGTTCCCTCACATGACTGAGTTATTCCCCTATTGTAAGTATCATTTTTATAAAGCATTGGCCACCCAATTAAAGAATTCAAACCACTGGAAAAAAAAGCAGGTGTGTCAACCAAAAAGAATTCTGGGTCGTCTGAAGTCGGGGCAAATCAGAGAGGAAGATGACTTTGGTATATATAGCTTAAATATTTTTGTCACATTATACAGCTGTGCTCTCATCAAGCTGTCTCCTGTATGGACTTGTCTGAGGGAGCATGGTGACTGATTGGTTAGTGATGTATCTTAATTCAGGTCAGTGGATTCCTGTTGAATGTCCGATACAGGAATTCAGACATTCGCTCTCTTATCAGCCATTGTTTATTGACGTCAAGCAGGAAATCAGCATCTGACTTCCTGTTTGACTGGTACGCAAGCCTGCCGTTCCACTCTGGAATTCTGCTGCAAAAGCAAAGTTTAAAGTAACAAGAGGGCACCGTTTTGGAGAGATTCCATGCTTAGGAAAGGCGCCCGGGCACCGCATTCCATTCGTACCTTTCCCTCGACCCCCACGCCACAGTCTGCTTCCTGGATCATGCTGACATCATTTCCTCCATCCCCTGTGGGGGCAGGACAGCTGTTAAGCCATTTCAACTTCTGCTACAAGAGCAACATTATATTCATTAAAAATAAAAGAAAAACATGCTCCAAAGATCTCCAAATTTTACTCACAGTATTAATATCTTACCCAGACTTGGCCAGGTACTTGTTTGTTAAAATAGCATTAACGTGTTTCTCTGTGAAAATTCTGTCATTACAGGTCCCCGGGTCTCCTGAATGTACTGATTTTTATTACAGCCATTAACGCTCCCAAATTAATCACACTGTGACTGGACAAAGGGGTACGTACGAATCACTGAGCTTATGACCGCATAAGAATGGTTTTCATCTCAGTCAGCTTTGATCGTGACTTACTGACACACTAAGAAATTCCTTCACAATCTAACTTCTTCATAAAAGGCAATTTTTTGCGCTTACGCTATTTATAATCTATTTTCTTCTGAACGCAAATCATTTCACAAACATATTTTTTTGCTGGCACTTTCCTTTAAAGGTCTGCCTTTGGCTCTGAGTGTAACATGCAAGTTGTTCTTTCTACAGTGACATTGCTGAAACGGAGGCTCGCTCAGATGTTGTGCGGCGTGCGTGGCGGATATGGGGGGAGGAGGTGTATGCATCTCACCAACAGCACACGTCAGCTTGCCCGTGCGCTCCTGCAGCAAGCGCACAATCTGTGCTTTCTGGGTAGGGGCACAGCGGCAGCACACCACAGCTGGGCACTGGCACACCAGTTCCATGAACTCGTACTCATAGAACTTCAGGCACACCTGTGAACAAAGTCACCCAAGTCACTCAGGGTCACAGTTCTAGCAAATTCCTCACACCACCCCAGCCAATTTCCCGACTCCTTTTCCAGGTGAAATTCCAAGCGTCCCCCCCCCCCCCAAATTCACCATGAGAAGAGCACAGGCCCCATGATTAACACTTATCACAGCTACCTCACAGTGTATTCCCTTCAGCACCCCCCCAAGTGTGCCAGACAGTATCATTCTACAGGTGAGGCCCTGACCACATTACAACACAGCTGCTGCAGCACCACAGCCTGAATTTCAAACCCTACCTACCTTCCCAAGAGACCTCAAGGCCCACGTACATGGGACTCACCTCCAGAGAGTCTCCTGATATCACCAGAGCACAGTCATGCTTCCTCCTGAACGCATTCAGCTCCAGGTGGGCTTCTCCCCGCGTGGTCACCTGATTTGGGGGAGGGGGGGGACAGACAGACGGCTGCTAAGGCTCACAGCTAGGGGAAGAGGAACACAGGCAGATATCCACTGAACCTGGTGAAGAAACCCACAGAGTTTCCCCCGCACCGCAATTCCAACTGTCACCTGACAGTATGAACTGCAGGAAGTTCAGGGCCACAACCGTTGCACACTGGCATCTGGCCATAGCATGCGCGTGAGAATGCAAGAAGACTAACGTGAAAAACGCAGAGAGGCTCCACTAGCCGTGCAAGTGTGTCTGCTGAGGAAAGCTCTTCTCCTCACGCCACTGGAGATCGCTGAGAATCGCTTCTCCTGCACAGCCTAGGTGGAGGGAGTGCCTGTCCAGACCCAGAAAGTTGTGCCAAATGATATTCCCCTCCAGATGCTTGGCCTGGCGTGTGCCCTCTGGGAAAAAGGGCGGCGGTTTCATGTTGTGCCAGCCATTGTTGTCCTCTTCCAGGAACTCCCGGTACGACAAAGTACGCAAGCTATAACCTTCCACAGCTATTCTCCCCCCCCGCCCTCCCAATACATATGAACGAAATCCGGAATGGAAGTCAGACTAGCCATCAAAGCAGCTGTGCAGGTAGAAACCTGCAAAACTAATTAGGAAGTAACCCTTCCTTGTGTCCTCTGGGCCCCGTTTGGCCGTTCTTCCTGTGTGCTCAGAGCCAGTGAGGCTATGTTTAGCATCTTGGAGGCTCTCTCACCAGGCAAGATGTGAAGCACCAAAAAGACACTGGGTTTCTCTGCCCCGGAGGATGCAGTGAACAATGTTAGACTGAATCTCACACAAAAACGGCAGCAAGAATCCGCTCTTCTAGTCGCCACACTATCTCCGCATGTTGGACAGCGACCAAGAAGTCACGTGGCATCCTTGGTCGACGCACGCATCACACCTCTGATCAGGAGCGGTGAAGACGAACATTGTGCCCTAGGTCTCGTGTACTCACGGGCCTGAAGACGTGGATGTCTTGGTTACGGGTCACCAGATGTGCGTTCTTTGCCGTGCAAGTGGCAGTCTCCAACTTGTCCCCGGTCAACATCCAAACCTTGGAGGAAAACGAGGACAACAGGGTCACAGGGTCGGGCTGGGGCCGGAATGGTCAATCCGCGCACCTCAGGGCGATGCGTGTGAGTTTCCTCCACGCCGCACGCTCACCTTGATGCCAGCGTTACGCAGGATCTCCAGCGTGGGCCTCACGTCGGCCTGCAGCTGGTCCTCCACCCCTGTCAGGCACAGCAGCTCCATCTCCATCTCCAGGCTCTCAATCACCGTGGCAACCTTCAGCGAACGGTCATGGACGCTCAGCTTTGCCTGCACATATCGAGCCTGCGGAGGTACAGCAAACCTAGAGTTAACCTATCGAAAGCAAGAAAAGGCTTCCTCCGTCACTTCAGCCAGAATATGAACAGAACAGCCACAGGAGCAGGACGGGCCACGTTGGTACTTTAGCCGTTAGCCAGCAAGAAACAGCAGCCTCTTTTCATTTTATGCAGCGGTACAGCACTGTGCAACCCGAAGCCAAACCAGCCACAAAGCTGAATAATCTTCTGGTAATGCAAAAATACAGTGCTCAATCTTGCCATTGTCAACGCTTATTGATTTAAAAACTGCAGATTTCCACTCAGTAATATGAAGTAGACTCTGACATTTGAAGGGCTTGTTGCAACAGCTAGAGCAGAGGTCAAAGGGGAAAATTTTGAGGGAAGAACCAGGAGCCATTATGGCGACATAACTGATCCCTTGTGTGGGCAAAAAGGGCTGAATACTGCAGTCCCAAACAAGACACAATGCGGTTCATGTACACAAGAGAGCCTGCTGGATGGTCAAGCTCCCTTGAGACGTGGAGAAGCACCACGCTCTGTCCAAGTCCGGGGAATAAGCCTGAAGTCTGAACGGTGCTCATGCCAAAACAATCTGTGTGACTCACGCAGAAACACTTGCGGTGACTCATGCGGTGACTCACCACCGCCCACCACCCCAAACAATCACACACAGATACAGTTAGACAGACGCGCACAAACACACAAGTATCGGGCCAGGGTGAGCCGAGGGGGTGCCAGGACACTGGTGGAGTATGTGTGGGAACCCCAGGTGTGGCTATCCACTCGCCACGCTATGACATTTAAAAAACAATGAGTCTGTGAGAAACCCGTCTACGTGGTGTCGCAGTCATCGCCCTGCTCTCAGGATGGCTGCTGTTTATTTATGTGGGGCGGTTCCCCCGGCGACTCTCCAGGCCAGCAGCTCACTGAGCTTCTGAGAGCCGACGGGGTCACGCCTCATAGAGGCAGCAAAAAAACCAAGAGTGTCTCGTGCATCAGAGGGGTCTGTGTTCAGAATCGGCACACCCTGCTAACCTAATGTGGCTCTGCAGTACAGCAGGGCAAAACAGCCCCCCCCCCCCCCACACACACACACACACTCATCAGTCTCCTTCAGGAGACAGGTCTGACCTGCTCTACAAAGGGAGGTGTGCTCTCTGTGCACCTGGACCTTGGCCTGCATATCCCTCTTTCAGACAAAATAAGCTATAAACACTTTAACATACATTAAACATGAAATGTGCCGCAATATCAAAGAGACTCTTTCCCATTGTGTCCAATGACAGTTCTGTTTATAGTTTAATAATTTAACACCACAACTCTTCCTGTTGCCCTTCCTGCATCCAAGTGTCCCACATTTCCTATATGCGCCATCCCCTCATTGCACAGCACAAAATCTCACCTCAAAATCCTGGTACTGCTCTTCTGTTAAAGACTTCTTGGCTACTACCAGAACTCTTAGGCCTTCACGGGCCATATTTCCGCACTGAAAAAGCCATAAAAAAAACATTAAATTAAAAATAACCGAAAAAGAAAATAAGGAGGAAAAAAAAAAGCAAAACCCATTTAGCAGAAAGCTTTTCCATATACACATATTCCTGTTCAAATAATTACCTATACTAATGTGCAAACCTTACTGTCAATATGGTAATCAGCAAAATGCATAACTGCCCTGATTGTATTTACATACAAACAGGGTCTATTCAAGTGTAGCACACAAGAAGCAGGATGATAATTAAACTCTTATTGCACAAAGTTTGTCTTATCTGGTTCAAGACCAGTAAATTATGTAAGGGTTGTCGTGTGGATTATCAGTTTGGGAACTGGGACCTCAAACAGCTGGCTGCAGGCTTCTGAAGCTCTTAAGAGTTAAAGCAACTGTACTTTAGAGATTACTTAAGATGCTGAAAGGTAAGCATGCGACTGGCTCTAAATCAATGGCAAAAACACTTCAAGGTAGCGTTGTATCATCCATAATACAGTGATCCAGACAGAGGAGATACAACTATGGTTAATGTACACCTTTATTCAGCGTATCCCACAAACTGGCTGCATGGTACCTGTTTTTAAAGCTTTCATGTCCCCTACACACTTCACTAAATTCTGATTACAGCGCCCGTGCTCAAAGGTACAAAAGCAATTTGTCCACGGGATGCGATTCCACAACCCTTTCTCAGTTGGGTCAAGATCCTCAGGCACCATGTTGCCCTTCCAAACACACGTACAACTTCGTCCTGAATTTTCTGGGGGTGGAAGCGGGTACCTCTTCCTCCAGCCAGTCGTTGTACTGGACAATGCCCGCCATGACCACATCTGCTCCCTTCATGTAGAAGGTGATCTCCCCAGTAGACTCATCCTGTAAAAATGACGAAATGCCGTTTGACTCCAAACATGGGAACAAAGAACTTCTCAGCAACGTCCCCGTAAAGGTAAAGAATACTAGGGGCAGTGGAAACTGGTGAGAAGCTCTGACAGTGCAGAAAATGCATTCTAAACCCTTTATGGAAAAATGTCCTGTGCCACAGAAGAGAGAAACAAAACACTGATTTTTATAGAGTCATTCACTGACAACGATGACCACCCCAGGCTTTTATGGGGAGGTCTAGACCCCATATTCTACAAATTCAGACACAGTTAGCAACAGACCTACTTTCAGGTGGAAGAGGCTATAAACTGGAGCTTTCTGTGACTTTTTTTAAAGATGATTATGGAATTCCAAAACTGTTTTAAAGGGTGTTGGAAAGAATAACCTTGTGAAAGCAAAAATGTAAATGTTGCCGTCCTGAAGCTGAGTGATACCAGCTCAACAACATCCAGCGATAAGAGTCAGTCACTACAGAGCTGAGCGTTAGTCACTTCCTCAAACCAGGGGTCAGCAATGGGTCACACTTTCCTCAGTTAACCCCAAAAAGTACACAATTAAGTAAATGCTGGCACATTTTTTAACGCAGAATGAAATGTGTAAACGTTAACAATCTCCTAAGAGAAAGTCTACCACAGACAAGTTAAAGTGATTTGTTAATCTATTCCAAAACAAAATTAATTATTACTATATTAACAACCTAATTTTTATGTTGTCTAAATTGGTCATTAAATCAATAGCGTTAAACATGCACGCACCAATAAACCCATATCAGCCACACGATCTATGCGATAATATGTTTTTTTTCTCCACACCATAGAGTTTTTGGTTCATCTCCTCTGTGTTTATTTGTATCTTAAACTTCAATCACTCATTTGCTGTTATTTCTGTAAAATCTCCAATTTCCTCCGTAAAGCGATTTAAAGCACCTCGTTGCAAAAGGTGCTATATAAAAATAAACTGAACTGCATTCGTGACACAAGACTCCACTTACCCGCACTATTATGCCCATTCTCTTGCTCTCATAAGTGAAGGGGAAGATCTGCAGGATTGTGAAGTTCAGTATTTGTCCACTAGGGGTCCTCAGCTGCATAGAAGACTGGTCTCTTCCCACCAGAGTGAGCCCCACGCTCTCTGTCCATTGCACGAGCGACACCTACAGACACAGGGTGCACAGGGTCATGCTGGTGTGAAGGCATCTGCTGGAAAACACATACTAAATCGATGAGCAAGAGAGCTTGGCGAGTCAGGACAAACTGTACCCTTTTTCTGAAATCTTAACCCTACAACCAGCATTTACCGTCTGTACCTCCTACACCAAGTATTACAAAACATGCTGTAATTTTACTTGGATATTATATTATTATGTTTCAATATTTACATTTGGAGTATAGTATAAAGAACCAAAATTTTTTATGCTTCATTTAATGCACACTAACGAGAATGATTAACTTTCCAAACAAACAAAACTAAAACAAGCAGCACACGTGGCCCAAAACGGTGAGTCAACTGATAGCACACCCATGTAAGTGCCTAACGACGCCTTGTTCATCTCAAGCAAGTAAATGTTTTTTCACTTGGGTAGTTTACTTACGACTCAGAGAGGGGCGTGACCTTACTTGGCGAATACTAACACACTTCAGTGAACATGACTCATATTTGCACCAGGATCTTTCCAGTCTGCACAGGGAGCAAAAGGGCTGAATCACATAAGCCAAATTAATGCTGTGCCAAATCTGCAGGAAACATGCAGATCTGACAAGCAGCGCTGATCAGAAAGGTATGGAAGTGTCAGGGGGCGTGGCCTATGGCAGCCCAGGTGACAGGTAAGATAGTATTAGATGGCATGGCTGGTGCTAACCCAGGCAACAGGTAAGACAATAGGAGGATGTGTAACAGTCCAGCGCAGGCTCCACTGTGAACTGTGCTCCACCTTCACTGGGGTGGCCATTCAGTGCATCCGAAACCAAACCAAGGTGTAGCAAGTTGGGATCGACCTGAGAACACGGCTGGTCAGACGCTGAATCAGTTCTGGAAGCAAAGCGGCCAACATTCAGGAGCTGTGCCTCACAACAGCCTCACATGACTCCTCAACAATGACAGCTAAATCAATGAAGGTTTCAAGTGCCATCCCATCATAACCAGCACTGCACATTTATGCTAAGCTTTTTTCAGAAGCAACTCTTATTTTTATGTCTGTATTGTTAAGTACACAACTGCTCATTATTTTACAATTTTCATGCAACATATTTTGTGACTACTATTGAAAACCATGAAATGAGCATTGAATTAAATATACTCTATGCTATTGACAAAGAAAAAAAAACACAAAATGTTCTTGTCTTCTACAGAAATCAGAGAAAGAATGGAAAGTTATGGCCTCTTCATATAACCAACAAGACGATCTGTACAGAGATTTAATATACCGGCATTCATATAACCAAAAAGCCGATCAGTACCCAGATTTAATACGGGCGTGGGCTGTACGCTGTTGAGAAGAACATGACTTAACCACAACGTCTTTCTGCACTTATCAGCTAGGGTAGTTTTAGTTTTTTTTTTTTTTTTTTTAATCAAAAGCAACACTTGTCAATGTGAGTTGAATGTAAAGCGTTCAAAGGTAAATCCTGTTTATGTTGCTTCCAGATGTGAAGATAAGCAGATGTGGCCTGTAACTGTTAAGCTCACAAAACGATGCTAAACTGGTTGGCTTCTCCCTGTGACCCCCTCTGACAGGAATACTGTCCACTTACTGGATGTAACAGTATCCCTTTTCCATTTTTGCTGTTTTACATGAATAGGCAATTTATAGAATACAGCACAACTGTCACATCTTATTCACAAAT
>JABJVR010002483.1:5899-17333 GCA_025773905.1 Chitala chitala
CTGTGACAGCCTGTGTGTTCAGGTACCAGAGTGAGAATGGGAAAGACACGCAGAGTGATCACTGTGACAGCCTGTGTTCAGGTACCAGAGTGAGAATGGGAAAGACATGCAGAGTGATCACTGTGACAGCCTGTGTGTTCAGGTACCAGAATGAGAGTGGGAAAGACATGCAGAGCAGAGTGATCACTGTGACAGCCTGTGTGTTCAGGTACCAGAGTGAGAATGGGAAAGACACGCAGAGTGATCACTGTGACAGCCTGTGTGTTCAGGTACCAGAGTGAGAATGGGAAAGACTCACAGACAGAATGAACACTCTGACAATTGCTGTGTGACACACATGGGTTTACCTGTTCCTGGTACCAGGCATGGATCTCCCCTAGGGTTTTACTGATGCTGGCCACCTGCTCCAGGGCCTGCTGAAGTTGGGAACCCATCTCTGTATTTTGGATCATCATCATACTTTGTCTTTGCATCTCTCTCTGCTTGAGCAGCATCTGTAATTACAGCCAGTTAATGGTAACAAATTATAACATTACAGTGCTCCACTCCAACAACCTTACAGATAATACAGATGTAAATTTAAATTTGAATTTAAACACACACCACTTGCTGAAAGCCTACTTGGTAAAGTTTAAAATTAGCCAGCTAATATTGCAATAATATAAACTTGTTCACAAACCCCATGCTGTGCAGTGTAGCAACAATCGCATGGAATGCAGCAAACCAATGTAAGTTGTAAAATGACAGGAAGTAATGCTGTTAAGATCCAGTTGCGTTTTTTGAAGTGACCCAGTTCAGCCATTAGTACATGCCCAGTATGTACTAATTCCCATCTGAAATGACAATTCTAATTATGCTTATTGCATTAAAAGACAATATTAAATCAAAGGGTCGTGATATGACCTTTGAGACTTGTGTTGGTTTAATCTACCCAGTTTTCCTGTTTTATTTTTTTTTTCTCATACCCATTTCACAACCTGACCTTTACTGGATATTTGGAGCAACCCTAAATACATTTTTGGATTGTGCATGTCTACTTCATGATCATGCATATTAATTTCAGGCTCATATGCCGATAATTTCCTTCAGTTATGTACTTGTGTTTTCCGTTTATGGCAACCAGTATAAGACATGAAAAAACAAAGCATTTGTGTCAGTCCTGTAATTATTGCACATTTTGGATATTTTATATTGCTGCATACTTGGGAAAAGGAACAGCCTGTTTGTCATAGTACTAAACTGTAAGTGATAAAAGACTCGTTAGGAAACAGGAAGAGGGAACACAATACAGGAACTGAGAAAGTTGTAGGTGTGCCTTTCGATAGTGGGAAAGACTTTCGTTTTTAGCATACATCATTTGATCTTCAGTCAAAGAGAGCAACATGGAGGTCGAAACTAACATCCCAACTTTGTGCCATTTCTTTGACCCGCGACCTCATTATCGGCTTTATTCGGGAATCCAATAACAACACGCTGAAACAAATCTGCACATCAAATGTAAGAGATCGATTTGCAGGAGTGAGTATTTTACATTTAAATGAAGTCTGATCTCAGTGTATGCCCTGTATCTCTTCTCGTTAGAACCTTCATTTTGTCATGTTTGTTAAAAATAAAGAGCTGTGAAGAATGGGAATGTTTTCAAAACAGAGCCTGTAGACTGGAAGGGGGGGGGGGTACATGAGACAGACCCTCCTCCATGGTACTTCCTGGAGTATTGAGACCAAGTTGTGTGAACTCCAGTTTCTCCTTTCTTCGGCATCTCCTTAGGGTCGCCTATTGTGTGGGTGTCCATACACCGCCCGCTCAGAAATGAACACAAAGGCAGCTGTCACAGGCACTGCTGAAAGCCCCCCCAATGTTGTGGCAGCAGCCAATTAACACTCAGGCTTGAGAGGAACATCCCCTTTAGCACCGAGATGTGCCAGAAAAATGGATCATTACAGGACCAGCTGTCAAGGCTCTGTTCTTTCGGGGGCTTCTTTTTTATCCAAAGCTCAGGACAGCCTCTTTGCATCTTTTTTGTGCTTATTTGTCCAATTACTCCAGAGGACCCCAAAATGAATGAGCCTCCCCACTCCCAAACAGGCTGCCGCCTGAATGAGGAAGTCCTCTCACCCTGACCCGTGCATCTCAATTCACTCTCAATCAAGCGCCCCATTCAGCGTCTTCCTGGAGCACGACCGCTGGGGCTGAATTACAGCAATTAGCGAGAGGTGTAAACGCTTCCCATTCAGATGCCAAAATGTTACAAAACCGAGAGAAGGGCCAGACACTTCTGCAGCAGCGAAGACTACTACATCAGCCTATGTATGTTTTTCAGTGTACCCGGTTTCCGCGGTGACCCAGGCTCCTCTACTTTGATCTGATGGAGCTCCTCCTTTCTGTACCGCCCACTGGTTTTTGATGGCGGTGTGAGGGATGTAATACTCCATTAATGAAACTGTGTGAGGGAATGGAGCCCACCCAGGATAACATTGAGAGGAGCTTGAGGTCCTTGCAAATATTTGTCGCCTATGTGGGAACATAGCTGTGGATGTTTTCGTCAAAGGTCCTCTTAGTATCTTGTGCAGTCAATGCATGCCCGACAAAAACAATGGAAACAAAGCACAAAGTAGCCTTTTCTACCTCCCTCTTCTTCTCTGAGGGATGCACACAAACACAAGAGAGAGAAACTTGAAGAGAACAAGACTTACAGATTCGTATACAAACACAAACTCAAATACAGATATAAATTCAGGTAGCCATTAGCACTGACACATATAGAGTAGCACAGTGAACGCCAGCCCGATAACTTGCATGCATACACACACACACATACACACACACACACACACAGTACCTGGTGGGCAAACACCTCGGCGTGCTTTCTGAGACCCTGCTCCAGTTCCAGTCTTTGTGACATGTCATTAAACTCCTGAGAGACCAGCTGGGACACTGCAGACACAAGACACAGATGGCCAAATAAGATCTGGCCCATCCACACACGCCATCACCCACTGACAGGGCACCAACGACAGCAGCTGTGAGGGGCACCACTTCAGTTTGTTCACAGCCCAGTGTTCACCATTTGGGCTGTGTTCTAATGTTATCTAATAACCTCTGTTATTCCTTGTCAACAGAATTTCATCACCTTGTGTAAACAGTTCTCATTCAAATTATGTGATAAGAAAAAGAGGGATGTGTGGGCTACTCTTGTGTGAGCAGCAGACTGGCTTCTGTGCTGCTGGAGGGCTACTCTCCCATGTAATGCTTAATTACACTTCCTATATGTATTTACTTGTCATGGTGGTAAAACTTTTTAAAATTGCATATTTTCTTAGTTTATGGCTTTTGGTTCTTAGTTCTCTGAGCTGTGAGACCTGGTCATTCTTGGATGTGCCCTACTGGCGGCCCAGGTGAAAACAATGCTATCACCTCGATTTCCTGTTTCCGTTCGTCATTGGATTGCTGGCCATGTGGCCGTGTGTCTGTACAAATACCTGCGATCAGATGACTACTCGCACCTCGTTTTATTTTTTGCACGGACCGATCCTGCCTGCCCAATTTCCTCAGCACTGCCTCCTTCTCCTGGATCTCCAGCGTCAGCTAAATGGAGCAGAGGCACACATTCACACATATGCATGTGTTCTCCTTCTTCCACTGCTGTCTCTTGCTACACTGCTTTCGCTTTCACCTGCTGCTCTCTCCTTCTACACTACTCTCTCCTTTTCCTGGTACTCTCTTCTACACTACTCAATTTCTACACTGCTCTTTCCTTCTCCCACCACTTTCTCCTTCTTCCACTGCTCTCTCCGTCTCCTGCTGCTCTCTCTGTACACTGGTCTCTCCTTCTCCCACCACTTTCTCCTTTTTCCACTGCTCTCTCCTTCTACACTGCTCTCTCCTTCTCCTGCTGCTCTCTCTTTCTACATTGGTCTCTCCTTCTCCTGCCACTTTCTCCTTCTCCTTCTGCTCTCTTCCTCAACACTGTTCTCTTCTTCTCCTGCTGCTCTCTCTTTTTTCTATTACTCTCTCCTTCTCCCACCACTCTCTCCTGCTGCTGTTCTTTCCTTCTCTCACTGCTCCCTCCTTCTCCCACTATTCATTCCCCACAAAGAAGGTGTCCCCTTTTCCACTAAGGTCACTCAGACTCACAGGAAATGGATCACATACCTGACATTCTCATTTCAAACAATGACACAATAAGCCATCCAAAAAGAAATGATAGAACACTTATACCAAAACAACTGATGGTTTCACTAGAAATTTGCTAGTATTCAGGATGTCAATTCATGTCAATGGTTGCACAGAGGTGGTGCAATGCCCATCTAGCAACCGAGCATGCAGTTTTCCTGTGTACCATTTCCAGCTGTTGGGTGAAGAGTGATGGTCTCTTCCCTTGTATGTTGAGCTGTCGCCACTGCACATGGTCACAGGTGAGCGCGATGCGCAGATGTTACCTGCTCTTTCAGCTCCATCTGTTCCCTCTTCAGGGCATCCACCTGCTCTGCCAGCTGCATCTTGTCTCCCAGCAACTGGTCGAGGGAGCTCTGCAGATCTGAAAGCAAGCAGAAGGATAATCATGGCACATAACTGCAGCTTCTTAGGGCTTGGCTTACACTACAGTTATGCATTTGGGTACAGCTGCAGTCCTCGATGGGGTAGCGTGACTCGCCTGTGCTCCACACCTACTACTCCACCACTAGCTCCATTCCTTCTGTTAGTGTTGCTTCTCTTGCAGTCAGTGTGGCTCTTTCCCTCTCTTTGCCTTTTTACCTCTCAGTGAAACTGCTGAACTCTGCCAGCACACCAGATAATTGCTTAACACATACGTGTCTTTAATACCACTTCTCAGCTTCACTAATCTGTCACGGCAGGCCCACTGCCTATGCTGCTTGCTCCCCAAGACAGCCAGAATCTAATGGCTATGGAATACATCTGGAATTTTTGCACGTTTGTTTGAGGTTATGGGTGCATGTTGTGTTCTGTCATGGTGGAGGTATAGGGGTTAATTACATGTGCTCACCTGCATGTTACTATAAAAAGAGGGTGAATAAGTGGAGAGCATAGCTTTGTTGACCGGTAAATCGTAATGTGTTTTGAACCTTAATCTATGTATCAATCCATGTGCAATGCGCTCTATCATTTTCGGAATAATAAACGTTCATCTTCAAAAATTGTCTGCCTTGTTTGCAGAGCCTGATGTGGTGAATGTCCTCATTCAGCCTCTTGGTGACTTTGATATTAAGGTCACAGAGCCATCGCAGAGGGAGCTCACCTCGTATCTGGGCCTGGCACTGGAGTACGGGCTCTGTGCTGGCATCAGGGTCCGAGTCACCATCGAGGCCAGCATCTATGCCAAGTTTTGCCAAGTCCAGGTTTCCTGAGAGCTCTGTGACGGGAAGCATCTGGCTCATTCTTTTCAGAGCTTTGTTCTCTTTGGTTAACTGACGACACAAGAAAGACCAGAGGTGAGCCCAGCGAGCCGCTACATTTCTGAAGAAGCCGCGGTGTAGAACAGGCTCACCTTGACGGCAAACATCTCTGCATTCTCTCGACATGACCGTTCGACTTGGAACTGAATCTCCAAGGCCTCGATCTCCTTTAAGAGCTGTTGAGACACTGTCCAGCCAAACGCAGCTATTGAATTGCCATACACACCGTTGCTGCGGAAAACATTCACCCGGATGCTGCACATCTGCCTGGATGTCTAATTCATTGAAATAGCATTTTCACTTGGCTCATTTTGCCATTTCAAAGCCTATAACAATTTAATTTTATTACCTTGATCTATCACTCTTTGCTTCATTTTATTATTAAACTCTAATAATGTAAGCTCACCTTTAATCACATCATTTGCTGACATTAGAAGAAGCATGCATGTATACAGTACACAAGCTCCACCAGCTGACTGGATGTTAGAGCAGAAGGTATACAAGAAATGGTAAACGTGTGACCGTGCTGACATCTGAATAAACTGTAACAGTGTAACAAAATATATGAGGCCTTCAGAAATCTCAATGCATATAATCAAGACCATCTCTGGGAAGTTAATAGGGTAAGGAACAACCTTTGATCTTTCTAGATACGGTTGTTTTCTCTCATTTTCCAGTCTGCAAAAAGTGAATTTATGTTTTATTTGAATCTGGGGAAATGTTTGTAAAACTAGTTAAATAAAAGTAGACTGTAGACTGTGTTTGAACTCATCAATCACTTAGCAATATTTTTACTTCTGGAATAAAATGTGTTTTGTTTTAAAGTTTGTTTTTGTCTTCCTTTCTCTGAAAATCACTGGTCTAGAGGAATTCTACTAATCTCCTAGCTCTCATGAAACTGCAACATCTTGAACCAGAATTTTAAAAATCACATTCTGAAAATAATGTGCAGAAAATCCCATTTTCTTCACTACTGATTTTACATATTTTGAAAATAAATATATTATAGGCTTTCATTTTTTAATAAAAACATATTGTTTGGCCTTTAACATGGCAGGGATGTTTGGTGAAACAAGGACGTTTTTGTGTTAAATAAAAACACCACACCAAACCAAGTAGTTTCCAATCAAAATACTGTTAAACGATGTTTACCTCCAAGCGTACAGAGTGGCTAACACACACACACACACACACACAGTTTCTAGAAAAGAGTCAGGTGTCCACACAATGGATGACTCTTGGACAGAGTCGCATTACCGTGCTCCATCTCAGACAGCTTTTGGTTGGCTTCATCTCGCTCCTTCTCCAGCATCTCACACTACAGAGGAGACCACACATGTTGAGTGAGCAACATGAAGGCCCGCAGCCCGTCCTTTCCTGTAATCTTCCTTCACTGGCTACATTTACTAACTAAGCTCATCTTTTACATGCAACCATGACATCAATGATGCTTTGAGGCATGCTGTTGCAAAAGGCGCTATATAAAAATAAATTGAATTGAATTGAATCGAAGGCACGGGGCGGTCATTTTATCTACAGCTTAAAACTTGTGGTTCTGTTTCATGAAGTAATACCTGAACATCTTCTTCACCTTCAGAAGAGTCGCTTCTCTCCTCCCCTGAACCTGTTGGTTTAAAATGGCATGCGTTTGAAGTTGATGGAGCCTCACACACTTTTGCTGTTTTAGCATTTTATACACCTGAGTTTTGCACAGCGCGTGGCAGAAAGGCAGTATCCCCTGCTGAAGAAATTGAGAAATTTAGGAAGTGAGAGCAGAAACTTAACTTCCAAAAAGCACTTTTAGTATATGTGTCCTTGTTGATGAAACGTGTTAATTATCATATCTTAATGTAGCCTTTTAAAAACAGTGACAGCCTGTTATTCTCTAATGCTGCTTATATGAATAGATCAAAAAAGGTATTCTTAGTGCCAAACCCACTTTGAAAACAAACTATATAAAAACAGGTCCTGATTTTATTTGGTTTATTTATTTATATGATGTAAACGCACCGTGCTTTAATTAGGTTAATACAAGCTGAAAAACACTGTCAGCAGCTGAATGTAAATACATTTTCTAATAAAGCATAAATAGTTTATCTGGAATCTTATTTTATAATAAGTGTTTTGGTAGAAAGTGTTTCACGATAAATCAACAAAGAACAATAAATTGTGACAGCTGCACCAGTGGCAAAATCAGCACATGAGCATGTTTACGCATCAAAACCTGTAAAGTCGATTTAACACTATGAGAGTGTACATTATATCTGAGTACTGTAAAGGAAACTCTTACAGCCAGCTTTGCTGTGTATGATAAATCACTTCTGTTCTTACCTGAGTTCCACATAATGAAGGATATTGGGGTTTCTGGTACCCGGCTCTCTAAATGCCTAGGAGCAGTGTGTCCCTATGAGTGGACACAGGCTGTTTTTTTCCTGTATGACCTGTACATCCTCTTTCCATGTGAATAGAGAACTGAAAACTAACAAAAATTTGTGTTAAAGGAACAGTCACTTGTCTTGACAGACTGAGATGGGAAACCTACATGCCAAAGTTGGCAGTATTAATTAACACTGTGTGTTTAAGTCCGACCATCTTTTCTGTGTTCTGTTCTTGTTGTTTGCAGAAGTGTTTCCCCTTAATGCTGTATCTTCTCAGACTCTGATGACCTGCATTCAGCCTCGTTTTAGAACAGGTACCACTGCACCAAAACAGCTTTTGTCAGACCAGAGTAAGACTTTGTCCTCTCCCTTTGCACCATAGTCGTGTGTTTCTTTTTAAGACTCCACACTTGCTGGTTGCATAAACGATAAAGCAATGAAACAGTCTGTTGTTAGATTTGTAAGCTTAATATTGCCCTGTGTTTCATCCTTCATGCTGTTCCCCCATTTATGTTGTCTCTCTGGAATTATTTACAAGTATAATGCTGATTATCCTGTTTGTATCAGAAATACAAATAACTCCACACATCTGTTAAACCTATTTGAGCTTTCTAAACTTGGATCGTGTTACAAAATATAGGCATAGTGCATCCTGCTAATTAAGTGACTGAAGTGAAGTGAGAGCAGACATGCTTTACTAACACCCAGGTCTTCAGCGCTTAACCTGAGTTGCACAACGTTTGTGTAGATGCAAGTGCTGCAGTAAACTTAGAATATCTCGGAAAAATTGTTTAGAAATAACTAATGTCTGACCTTTATATTAGAAACATATCAGAACTTTGTCCACCTGCTGGATCTACGTAAGGTTAAAATAAATACAATTTTTCAGTAATACGTGAAAGCTGGCCTATGTATTCAGTCTCATCATAGAAAATTATTCAGTGTTCTGCTTTTTGATTGCATGAGCCCAATTTTGGTCTCTTCCATCAGCCAGCTGGATCATGTGGCCTTGATCACTCCTGTGTTGCTTTCATTCTCAGTGATTTCAATTCAATTCAATTCAATAAATTAATTTTATATTGTGCATTTCAAAATATGATTGTCTTAAGGCACCTAACAAATTTTGGAGCCATATGTTGTTGCAGTTACATGTTTATTTAATAAAACTGAAGAGAATAACCAAACATATTTTAGTAAGGAAAGAAATATGAAAAAAAATCTCAGGGTGGGGGGATTTAAGGTTGCCTGGCTGACCAAGATCCTGGCCACAATAACACTTGGTACATAATTTACATTTGTAAATTGTAAATGTATGTTTTAATTTTGGTTTTTATAAACAGTTATTACAGGTATCTTGGAATGTTCTTAAAGTTCTTTAGAAGCTAGTTATACTAAACTTAATTTCATTAATTGGTAGTGTTCACCGTCATTAAGAATTAGAATTTAGCCTTGTTCCATCCAAATCAACAAGTGATATTTTACCATTTAAACTTCAAACATTTGCCTTTATCATGTTTTCATATGTAGAACATTCACACTTCTGAAAGCATTTAAGTTAAAGCTGCCCTGGTTGCGTCTAAAATTTTGAAGATATACGTCATGCGTTTTAAATGTTTTCTGTGCAGTACTGGAGGTAAATGGATCACATTGCAAATCTTTGTGTATACAGCCCAGTCTATTGTTGAAAGATGACAGTATTAATGGCTGACGTATTGTGAGGTTATTTATAGGATTCCAACAAAGAAGTTAATTGCAAAAAATAACATACATCCCTTCTCCCAATTCTCCTAGTCTAGGCCTCAGATAAATGGGGATCAAGACTCAGGTCTGAAGAGTTTAGGAAAATGAAATATGATCTCCTGGATCACCTGCAAAGTGAATGCATGAAACTCACTGCTGCCCTCTGAAAGTTTTGGCGTGGCTTCCCGGTACGACTGCTGATTTGCTGACCTTTGTTAACGCATGGCTTAAAGGAGACATTGTCACCGTCATCAGCAGCAGATCATGAACGCAAGCGTGCACACACACACGCACACACACCCGTCGACATCTCGCACATTCTCCAAAGGTTTAATACACCAGAAAAGCAGTGCAAGATTGATTTTTCTTTGTACACTTTGTGGGCAAGTAAGCCAATATTTTGTCAGCCATAATGCCACTGAACTTGCTGACCTTGTTTCTTCTGCCAGGCAGCTGCCAACACATTCTGAGAGAATAGGCACACTATTTGTCCTCATAGATGAGAAGCACAGCGGGTTTTGTAGCAGTGGAAAACAACCATGTTCATAGCTCCAGAGGTGAATGATTCATGTGGGAGCTGCTGCATCAATATTCTTTCAGGTTCACAGGCAGAACCTTAAGGCAATTTCATCTGCCTTATAGGGGGCAATGTACCTTTACTATAATTGTAACTATGATGTGGTGACAAATCCTTGTATCTTTACACACTCATACTACAAAAACAAATCAATGTTGTCACATTTTTAGCTAGGTTCGATACAACCCCAATTCAGAAATAGTTGGGACTGTATGTAAACGTACATTGGTTTCCAACATTTCAACGATTGTCTCAAGAATATGTTGGCAAACTGGCAATCCTCAGCCCATCTTTGCTTGTAAAGGGCTGGGCCTTTTCTGGGTGCCACTTTTGTGCCAAATCATGACTGTGGTCACCGGTTGACATCACCTGTTTCAAATCGAATCATTATTTCATCGTTTTACCTCACTGCTAGCCGTAAAATGCAACCATCCAAACTTTTTACGGAATGTGTTGCAGGCATCAGAGTGGAAATGAGTGTTTATTTTGAACAAAGAATAAAATTGATGAGGTATAACATCAAATAATATGCTGCTGTTTTGTTTTCAAAGAATACAGGACACATGATTTAGAAATCAGTATTTTCAGTTTTAATTTTTATTTCCCAACTTTAAATTTGGGGTTGTAAAGCACTAGCTTACAATATAGAAGACCATATAATACTGGTACAAGACAAACTGACAAAAGGCTGAACAGCTCATTTTGTCTGCATTGTTAGTTTCAGCTTCAACATGTATGGCTGACATTACCGGACAGCCTCGACATTTATAAGTGAACTGTGAATGCAACGATAGCTGCGCTCTGACTCATCATTGTCATCTCAGTGACAGTCACCAATGAGTAACAATGCTTAGTGTGGCAAGCAGGCCATCCCTAGACCCAAAGCCACCAGCCTTCTCCACAGGCTGCTTCTGAATGGTACATCTGCTGCTCTGCCGGGGGGAGGGGGGGGATACAATGCTGCCGCTGTCATTGAGCATCCATCAGGCATCCATCAGGCATCCATGTTGGAGCAGCGATGCAGAGTGCTGTGTGAAAGGTCAGCGAACTTTGTGAGATCCCTTGGATGAAGGGCAACATTTTAAACTCATGTTGAATATTCAGGCATCGTGGAAGCGGGGCCCTAACGTGTGTGTCCAAGCCCAGAATGTCCAAAAAGAATATGAGCATACAGAGGTGTCATAATCACAAGGTGTCCAAATGCAAGACAACCAAACACGGGGTGAGTATAGACAGGACGACCAATCACAAAGAGTCCAAATGCAATACAACCAAACACGGGGTGAGTATAGACAGGACGACCAATCACAAAGTGTCCAAATGCA
>JABJVR010002484.1:0-14161 GCA_025773905.1 Chitala chitala
CCCCCCCCCCACCCCACCCCCCCCCCACCCCCACCCACCCCCCCCCCCCCCCCGCGGGCCCCCCCCATGTATATCACAGGTCCCTTACCAAGGTTCTGAGATTTTTAGTAACTGATAAATCATCTCATAGTTATTTGGCTCTCGCTGTTTTTCTTCAAGGGAAAAGGATGTCTCCCCCTCCACGCACCCACCCACACAGATCTAGCTCTGGACAGCCTCTTCACTGGGGTCATTTTTTATTTTCATTCCACTCCAGTTTTACACAGTATGCTGCTCTGCACATTAATGTTCACTGACAGCACAAAGGGAACTGAAATCGGCTGGCGATCTTATTTCAGCCTTATCTCTCTCTCTCTCTCTCTCTCTCACACACACACACACACACACACACACACACACACACACACGCACACACACCTGCTTCTTGAACTGCAGGCACTCCTCCGGCGTCATTGTGTCCGCTTTGGCAATGAGAGGAATGATGTTCACTTTTTCATGTAACCGTTTCATGAATTCAATATCCAATGGCTTTAGCCTGTCAATGGAAAAAAACATTTTTTGCATGTGTGTGGGGGCAACTTGATACGTTTTCAGGGATCGCTTATAAACACGTCGTTTGTGTGTTCCTCTCTACCACCGCGTTTAATGCTGCTACCATCAGCAGAGCGAATCATTTGTCACGAGAGCGCCCCCTGGTGCATCCTCATCAGCTATAGGCCCATTATACCACCTCCCGCACTGCATAAACATCACATGACACGCTTTGTCATTAGCGTAAGCAGAAAGCCACCGGGACGCGGTTGAACACACACTTGCCACTTTAACGTTTTGGGCGTCGACAGTGGTTGATGAAGATGACATTGGCAGGTGGCTCTGTGCCACGTGGACCCAAACAGACCAAGTGCAGAACCAAAGTCAAATCAGGACACACAGCACAGTTGAGCTTGTGTACACCAGGACGCTCACTTAATGCCTTCAGAAGTTATTTAGGTTTCAAGTTTCATCCCCAAAGGTTCAGATATCGCTTTACAAAAGCAGGAGCAGCAGTCATTTCACTTCAAATTAAAATGCAATAAAGTTATTACAGACAACTTAACAGTATCATATTCCATAATCCTTATTGTAATAGTAATATAAACAAAACAGTAATTTATTGTAGTTATTGTAAAAACAAGTAAGCATTGACTTCTACTTTCCTGAATCAAGTATTGGTAGTTTTAAGATACACTAATAAAAACATGATCTAGGTAAATGTACATTAGACTTGTTTGCAAATGTTTCCTTCCAACATTCTTTAAAATTTTACACTTAATACTGAATATAAGCAATGTTCTGCACTGACAATTCTAACTAGAGCACTTTGGAGCAAACTGCTTAAGCGTATTAGACAGGACAAGTTAATTATGCCTTTTCTGAAAGGAGCAAGTGACATGCTAAAAGTAACGAGACACGTTTGTAAGACAAACACGCTCTGAAAAGCAAAACAAACAAATGGGTCGCCAGGGCCTGGGCTCCGAGCTGTGCTAAGTCAGGTCAGAGAAACACTGCTCGCTCTGGGGCCTAATTACAGACAGATGGCCTTGCTGGGCAGGGTCACCGCAGCTCCACGCCGTCACTCATCGACAGCACAAACCGCCCACGCCAGCTCGCCGCGAGCAACTACAGCCTTGGGGAGTCCTGTCGAATAACCTTTACTTACAGGAAATAACAGCCCGCCGAGGAGGTAAAGCCTGAACACGGTGAGACTCCTCATCAGATATGGTAAAAAAGGCAAAACAACATGAAGCTGCTACTGCCACAGTCCGTACACATGTAAAGGTTTTATACAGACCACAAATGCAACAAAGAAGCTTCGCGCTGTTTACTGCTCAGTCTTAAAACAGTTCGCTTCACACGCTGCCTTATAAAAGTTGGACACTAGAGGGCAGTAGTACAGAAATGACAGTAAAAACACATTAACGTAAATAAATATTAAACAGACTGTTTGAAATGTAACAGAAGAAGTTACTATGTTAGATAACTGTACTAGAGATACAGACATTTGTGTGGGGATGTTTTGCCTGTTTATTGCAGTGAGCTTTACAGACAGGCTTGGAAACCACAGACTGAACACAGAATGAGCAGCTACTCCATTTTCCCTTGTTGTAGAAGGGCTTGATTGGCTGAGACATCTGAAAACATTCCTGACAGCCAGTGACCACAGCATCAGAAGCACGTGTGTAACTGTAACCCTGCGGCTCGCCGAGAACAGGACTGAGCTCAACTCTTGGCTGAAGCAAAGGGATCATCAGAAGGGAATTCCTTGACTGCCTATGGCACATGGCTTCACCCTGCATTTCTCGTGAAGTTCACGGGGGCGGCGCAAAAGTCCATCCATCAACAACAAACCGCTCCACAGAACCTCCAATTCGGCACTGCAGGTGTTGATTGAATGGGGGGGGGAATCAGGGTTTAAAAGTAACAGTTTAAGGGAGTGTGGGGGTGAAATGTAAAACATTGAAACATTTCCTGAAATAGCTTAGCAGAAGTATATTCAAAGAGAGACCATGAAAAAGAAAATGCAAAAGAATGTTAACATTAGCCTAAATAATGGCTGTACAATGTACGGAAAAAATCAGATTATTTCAAAAAAAAAAAAAAAAAACCTGCTGTATGTTCTTTGGAGAGCTGCCAAATAGCAATTAAGGCCGATGCCCACGTTAACACAACACTGTTTAGGAATGATCGATAATATTGCTGAGGACAGACGAACTGGACTAAATGGCTCCCGGATGGATGAATCAGCCTAGTTAACACGTGCATTATGGATTTGATAATTACGCACGCAGCTACTACATGCAATTTCAGTGTTAAACGACACAGCGGGAACACTGTGTGTGGGTGTGTCACCAGCTCATCCTGCAAACACAATGGAAGCATTATATTTCAGAAATTAAAAAAAGTAATTCAGAAAGCAGAGACACGAATGCATTGACAATGAGCATCACCAATATTTGCTCATCTCGTCTCCAATGGTAACGGACGCCCATCGATAAGTCCTAGTGAATAAACATCATGTACAGTCTTCCACTCACCCGTGGCCAGAGGGTGCAATGAAGTAGAGGCAGCAGTGGACTCTGTTGTCAGGCATCTGCCGTCTGTTCACTCGGGACTCTGCGTTGAGGTAGTCCTCAAACTTGCTGTCGATGTAATCGATGACAGGCTGCCAGCTGCAAACACACTACTGTGAGGTGAAAAGCTCACGCACACACAACACACACTCACACACACACTTCTACACCATCGGCGAATGTACATTGAGTTTAACTCACCAGTTGCTGTTGTCCACAGCATCGCCGAATCCCGGGGTGTCGACTATTGTAAGCAGAAGTTGAACTCCCCCCTCTTTTATAAACACCTTGGACTGTTCCACCTGGAAGGGCGGAGGGACGAGGTGTTAAGCATCACTCACAGCACCGCAGATCTCAATAAGCCCACTCGCCTGAGCTGTCTCAGTGAGGGGCTCCTGGTCACTGAAACTCTGCCAACATCACGACAAGAACTCAGCAGCCATCTGAAAACCAAGGCGTTGGTACATGTGCAATATGCTTAAAGATAATATGGAAAAAGTCCACACCAGTGAATGTTAAGAGAGATACTACTATACAAGTTGTTTATAAAATTTTACTTTATAAAAGCTATTATTTTAACTGAAGACACAGATAACTTGTTTTCTAAATAAAACGGTGAGACAAATTCTCTCTCTCTCAAGCACCGTTCAACCTACAATGCATATCTTTGGAATATTAAATATTTGGGGGCGGGGGGGGACCAGGACAGGAAGGAAGCTCACAAATATACAGGTGCCAGTCCGGAGGTGGGTTTGAGCATCTGGCCCTGGTGGTGCGAGGCAGCGGGGCTAGCCACCGGGTTAGCCACTGAGCCAGCCGTGCCCCTAATATAACATGTTTCTAGTCAATTAGTCAAACTACAAAGCAAGTATCAAATAACTGGCTCCAGTTCTGCTACTTCCGCTACACGCAAATTTAGCAAATTATGAAAACAAATTAGCAAAATACATTTTTAATGAGACGCAAACAGAACTATAAGCACTATCTACAAACCAAATCTGCAAGCAACTGTCTTTTGTTAAATTGCTAGAAAGCTCTGTGATTATAGAGAGCCTGCAGATGTAGCAGTTTAATGCACAAAAGTAAACTAGTGCTTAAAGGTCAAAGGTCAGACTGCATATTTATCATCCACACAAGCGACTGAGCTCTATACGTGTCGGCCTTTCCTTAACGCGCAGCATTCAAATCTAACGCAAAGCACCGAGATACAGAAAGGCCCTCAACACACCTGTGTTGTACAGCGGCACGAGATCCCCGCAAACTCTTACCCGTCACACGCAGACACTACTTTGGTTGCAGGATAACGAAATGTGGCCAGAGGTCACAATGCAACACGCTCAAGGATTAAACAGGGAGGAAGAGAGAAGAAGGAAAAAAAAAAAAAAAAAAGAAAGATTGTTAACAAAACCTTCAAACTCTCCGTTTGCATTTCTCTCTCGCTCACTTTTCACGGCCAACTCGGGCAGGTCTCTGACAAATTAACTGGGACTTTGTCCCGAGATCAGATTATTCACCCCGTGCTGCTCCTGACTCTCTGGGCAGCATGCAACACACACACACACACACACACACACACACACACACACACACACACACACAGGATCCAGCCCACCATGCCTTGCTTCCTGACAAAACGAAGCAGGAAACTGCTTTCTGACCTCGTATAGAAACGTGCAGCTTCCTGCCATTATGCAGAACTACACCTACTGGCTGACCTTCCACTTTCCCCCGCTCCATGGGAAATGACAGCCCAAACATACATGGACCTACAACCTGAACATCACTGCTTTAGCACTGCGCAACTCTTCACTGAAATCTACAACGTGAAAATCCACCTGCCACGTTTGTAAAATGCAGTCTAACACTGGAGTTACTCTGGCTGTAATTTGTTAAGCGGATGCTGCAAAAACTCCAACCTGCACAAGGTCACTGTTCTAAAGACACATTAAGCTGACGGTGATTCGTCCTGTTTGACGGTTCCACTCTTTACTGCACGAGAACGGGTGCAAGCACGGAAGTGGCAAAGCATGGCATGAAAAGGGGCGTGCTGGGATAAAGTGTGTGCCAACACGCCAGGCATAGAGCTGTACCGTTCAGCAGCTTTGCAGCGAAACCAGAAATACAGAGGGACAGATGGCTCTGTGCTGTCACTGTGTGTGTGTATGTGTGTGTGTGTGTTGACATCCGCAGCCCTACTTACTGTGACAATGATAAAGGAATAAAACGGCGGGAAAAGGCCTACAGTCAGTGCTGCTTAGACTGACGTACCACAAACTAAATGCTTTCAGGCTGCCTTACAATAAAACCCAGGCCGAACACCACAGGTCTGATCCTCAAAAAGTCCATTAAATAAACGTCCAGATTTCCAAAATGGATCTACTCAATCAGAAAACACAACGGCTTATTTTGATAAAAGGTGACAACCTGATTAAACTGTACTTGCACGCCATTCAAACATTGTCCCTATTGTTCACAATTACATAAATTAATAAACACGGGGGCTGCAATGTGTCAGTTGTTTTTATAGACTGCCAGTCTACAGTAACAACTTTGTAAAGCGAGGTGTGTCCTCGAGACAGGCACTCAGCGCTAGCTGCCCGGGCGCTGCATGTGGCTGGCAGCCCACTGCTCCCCTCACGGGAGGGATTAACTGCAGAGAAGCAATTTCCCTCTGGGATTAATAAAGTACTACAAATCAAAAATCAAATCAAATTTACGTGATCGTTGACGTCACCGAGGGGAGGGGACAGCGACGAGGTCTGAGCACGTCAACGAGAAGCTTCAAGGCTTGAGGCGTTCCTGCTGGAGCGCAGCATGGAACTGTTCAAGTTTCAGATCTCTCGTCTCCATGGAGACAAGTCGATGCTATCATTACAACTTACTCCAGCCAGCATTTTTATTGTCTGCCAAAAGATCTCTACTGAACACTACTGAAGATATGTTAGGCTTCACAGCCCTGTTCTTCAGACCTAAAAAAGCCTTTTTCAGGAGGTTTGAGAAACCAGTGGAATAACAGCGGGCTGTGAAACTTCTGCAGCCAAGGAACTGAAACCATTTAATGAGATTTCTGAAGAGCACAAAATAAAATGGAGAGGCAATATACCTTTAGGAATAGCGCCTGCCCATTTCCGCTGCTGTTCCAGCACTGCTCGGCTCTGGGCACAAAAACAGACCCGTCCTTCTTTACAGGCAAGCAGACCGGAAAACCCAGAGGCCAGATTTACCTGCACAGTCTTCTTGATTCTGTGTGACGGACCAGGATACTCAGAACAGTACAGATCTGTCAGGAAGAGGGAGTTGATGAGTGTAGATTTCCCCAGTCCAGACTCTCCTGCAAGACAGCAAGACAAACATTCCATTAGTTACACTTAGAAGTGCTATATATAAAATACTCATGATTATTGGAAACCACAAAAGATGCTTAGAATTTACCAACTATTGTATGTGAGTCCAGACAACACGCTAACAAACACATCCATACGTTTTAACACATTTTCATGCAAGCTCGATAAATGACTACTGTTCTTCTGGTATAGCAGTATCTTTCCACTATCTCAAAGTCAACACTGGCAATAACAGCCCTACAGGTCCTGTAGATGAAGCCAGAGGGCAGATTTAAAAACACAGTTCAAGGACTTCAGAGTGCTAATGGAATTAGGCTGGCACCATTAGCATTGTTCAGTTTAATGCTCCCAAATCACTCCCAATGCCTGCCCTGTGGCACTCTATGTGCAGAAAGGAAGGACAGACTGTGTCATTGCAGTTACTCAGCAACGAATTCTGTACAGCAGTGCTGTAACTGAGTAAAGGCACTCCAGCCATGTTTCTGGAGAATAGAGCCTATAAATGCATATAACCAAGAAAATAACATCTTCATACACAAGTCTATATATTACGAATAATAAACAAAACCCTTTTGGTTTACCTCAAGTAGCATTTAACAGGCGCCCCATCTATAGATAATGTAAGGGAGCCAGGGAAGAAAACACATAACAGCAGTGGCCTTACATCTGTACAGCCCACTGCCTCCTATGGACTTAATGTGTCTCAGTACGGACAAACTGTAGATTCCTGCCTCTGGTCTGACCTTTTTTGAATAGCCATGCAGGAAAAACCAGGTGCACGAGGGTCCGCATGCGTGCATGCACAGTCGTGGAACAGAGCGACGCCCTGCTGTGCTCCACTGCGGCTCCGGGTGCACATGAGCACAGGGACTGCAGTCCCTCTATGGGACACTGGCAGGAGGGAGGGCGGGAGGGAGTCGGGGGGGCTGGTGCTGCTCAGTCAGCCGTGGGAAACACGTTGCCAGCCAATAAAATGCAGCCCACACAAAGAGGCTTTAGGCCCAAGGCCAACCGTCCGGCATCGATATGACAGTGACGGTGTAGGCTTCCCAACAAGTCGCTGCCATTGGCCAATTCCACTGCAGTACAAAAGCACACCTTACACTGCTCTCATCATCATCATCATCATCATTAATGACACTATTGCTCAAAGTCAGAACAACTGAGAACACTGTTAGGAAAACCCCAGCAGGTCACGTACCTCCACCAGCAGAAACAGTAACTAACGAGTGATGAGCCAGTCAGTCGTCACGGCTCTGCACAAGCAACGGGTACCTGCTTGTATGAATCCATGGACGTACAATTACCAAAGAACAGAAAATGAAAGGGCCCTCTATCAGATACGACACCCGAACACTAAGTCACTTACAGAGTGTGTGATTCACACCCACCAGCAGGGGGCCTTGCAGCAACATCGACACCTTCCAGGCAATCTCAGCAGCAGCCAGAACATTTCCTTTAAAGGACATTTACTACATTGTATAAACTACTGGGCTCACGTTAAACTTCCTGCCCCATTCAAAAGAGATGGGACGGAGGCCAGCTTACACTGAGCAGCTTCACAGCAACGTATTCTGGAAAGAGCATCTTAGAGTATAACGCAGCCCACAGGCAAACTAAACATAATCCTTCAGTTTCTGGACGAAGGGAACGAAACGGCTTCCCCTCAATGCATTCTGCAGCAAAAACCAGTAAAGTTCAAATTGAAAGCCAAACACAGCTGCGCTGACGAATCCAAGGTCATGTTTACACAGTTTTCGTGTGTGTAAAAAAAAAAAAAAAAAAAAAAAAAAAGATGTTTTAAACAAATCGTATTTAACCTGCCTAGCTACTATGTCATTCTGCTGTTTAATGTTTATAAGCCTTCTTTTGTTTACCTATATTATTTCAATATAATTTTGATATCCTGTTTTGTGCAAACCAAGAATAAGTCACGTTTCAAAAGCCTCTTTGTTCACGTTGGCAGTTATTACACTCGTCCAAACATTGTTTAAAAGGCTTTAATTTAAATATCAAATATGATTGTGAAATGATGAAGTGGTACGATGCCATGACTTCGCTTTAATTCAAGAGGAATTCACATTTAAAACCACAGAAACTGTGCTGGAACAAAAGTGAGGTTTTCATGCATCGAGGAAGTTCTACTGAATAACCACACCTTCAGTTTGCATAGTTACAATTAAAAAGAGGTACAGCTCAACAAGAACACACCAAATTGGTAACCTTCACACACACTCTTAATCAGGACGTTCTGTCAAAAGTCCGAGTGGCCGGTCAACATTTTGTGTGGATGGCCGTCAAATGTATTTATTTATTTTTCCCCCGATTGTAGATTGTAGTGGTTGGCTGATTTTCTGACCCAGTCCAGCTCTGCCCTAAAGCTCTTGGGGAAAAATGTCACCTACCATCTTGGGGACTCTGCACTGTTCTGTATATGGATGGATATACTAAAGTTTACATTTAAATTAATCAAGCAGACTGCTAACAGTACTCCCAAATTTTTAACTCATAGCATTAAAAAATGTATACTATATGTACACAATTTCACAAGAATTATAACTGAACCATTTTCCATTGTCAAACAGTTCCACACTGACCCAGGAGCCACCATGTAGTTAAGGCTCGTACGAACATTATAATTAACCACCAAGATCAGGGGTAATATTATTACATAAAAAACAGAAGTTCTGCAAACAGCACATAAGGTCAGAAACTACAGACCACAGATGTAACATGGTAGCACCGAAGATGCACTGAATTTGTCAGAGAACATTGGTTTGTATAATGCGGGGTGGCTCTGAGAATAAGCCATATAATTCTATTACATATAAAACACAATGGTTTTATACAAGGGTTTAGCAGCAGGCACTCACACCTTAAACACCAAACAGACCACAATGCCAGTTGCCCAAATCTGGACACTAAGCAAACTGAATGTGGACACAGTTTTAACTTGTACTTTTATGGAAGAAATCCTATAAAGGCATGGCGACCTAAATGACATTTACTTAAGTTTACATTTTTTCAGATCACATTTACACAGTCTAGTTTTGATGACAGACCCAATAAAACGAGAAATGCAGCAGTAAAAAAGTGCAACAGTCTCATTGAAATTTTAATTTAATCTTCTCTTCTGCACCTTAAATAACAAGATGGTGTGCTGTGTATGCACCAGGTGTAGAATAATGAGTACTTATTCTCGTTTAAATTCCTGAAATTCTATTTCTCCGCACATTTGTGTGTTTTGGTCTCTTCGAATGAGGAATGAACAGGAAGTGATGTCACAAATGTTAAATTAGCCGATCCCTCTATTTTTCTTCCAAGGCCGTATTAGTCTATTGGGAGGCTACATACACCCACTGCTGCTGGTTGGCTTCCAGTTTCGACTGCCTGAACGTAATTACAGGAAGCCTCCCAGCCATAAATCACAGAGCACACACACTCATCTGACTACAAAAGGTATGCACATATGCATTACCCAACAGAAAGCACATTTGGTCTCAAAATACATTCTGAATTCCAGTCCATCACATATGCACAATATTATGTTCAAATGAGGCATCCAACAGTTTTACTCAATTTAAAACTAAGTCAGTGCAACATCCCGATCAGACCCTCTGGAGAACGAAAACGTTCCACAGAGTTAAAACACCGTGACACATTGGTCGCTCGATAACGAAAGTGAATCAGATGAAATGCTAAATACTTCTCTGAAAAGTCACTAGTAAACAGAAGCTTAAAATACCTTACCTACAACCATTAGAGTGAATTCAAAGCCTCTCTTCACTGACTTCCTGTACACTTGGTTGGGAAGATTTGCAAAGCCAACATATCCCTCCAGGTTCTTCTGTTGCTGAAAAAGCAAACCAAAATGCAATTCTTTACAAACTCCAACAGACACAGTTCTGCCTGCATTAAACAGGCTGGTATATTGGGCACAGCACAAACAAACAGAGCACAAACAAACAAACAGAGCACAAACCCTAAAGCAAGTCATTCACCATGTAAAAATCTTTCACCAGACTTCCCACAGTAAGCATTTGACTGGTGCTACTTAGTGCTTTATATTAGTTATAAAGGATCACAAAAGCTCAGTACTTACAGCTGTATAGAGAAGGACGATGTCATTGTGAGGGGGGGTTGACAGGGCAGTGCAGGGGCAGCCATCATCACAAGTTTGTAAAACGAAGCAACAGCAGCGGTGCATGAAATGACAAAAGAAACATTAACACAGTGCTCTCTCACCACTTCCATTAACCTACAAGATAAATTACATGAGCTGTTAATGACTCCATTTTGTCTCACATGAATCAGATTTGTTTTGATGCTGTTTGGAACACACGTCCTAAACTTGAATAATAAGGCATAAACACCAAAATACGTTTATCTACATTTATTAAAAGCAGCGAGGGGAAATGAATTCCTTGGAGGTAAAAGCCTAATATCATGAATGTGACATGTTTATTCCTTAAAATTGCCAAAAACTTGTAACAATAAAGGCAATTGTTCTTATTTTACAGTATTACCACCTGCCTCAATGTCAGGCTATGATTTATTTAAGAGCTGTAATTTACAGCAGAGTGGAGTTATTAGAAAAAAACCAGGAAAAAGCTCAATGACCTGAGCCGTCAGCCAGCTACAAATCTAAGACACTGGCTACCAACCAAAATAACTACTGATACCTGGTCTATACACCCCCTGGGCATAACACCTGCAACTGGCACGACAAAACTAAATTTACTATAAAAGAAATCAAGTGTTGGGCAAAGATGAGATTAACAAAAATGCACATATAAAATGAATACACGGCACAGATAATGCACGGAGGCATGTTGAAATGTCAAACTGTAAACCTTTGAGGAAAAATATGAGAATACAGAATACAGCATGCATTTCAGCACATTTTTTTAATATGAAAATGCAAGAATTCACAGAACAGCATTTTTTACGGACTTCCGCCTTCAACAGAAAGGGTCAAACCCCTGTCACACCTTCTGTGAAGGTAATGAGTGCAACAGGCCTGTGTTCATGACACACACCTTTCAGATTTTAAATAATCCTACTCAAAACATGTCCTTCGATTCGAGGTACGTCAGACTGAAAATCACCTAAAGATCTAAGAGCATCACGTGTTGCCGACATCACTGTGATGCATCTGATTTTCTTTTTCAACTTTGTAACGGCCAAAGCTGCACACAAAATTCACCTTGAGGGTTCATCAGTGAAGCTCACTGACTTCCTCTCAACATTCGCCACATTTACAACTAGCTACGCCTAAGCCATCAATTAAACTTCACACATTCCTTCGCTTGCTAAATCCACCCAAAATCAGCCTGGATCATGGTCTCTCCAGTGGGCTTGTTATGCACGTCATGTTTGTGCCCTGTGCTGAGCTCACACTAGGGTCCACCCTGGTTCGGAGCTCAGGCCGCCCAGTACAGGTTAAAAGCCCCCACCCACTCCAACACAATAACTTGATAATATTTTATAAATTACATATTTTTTTAAAGAACAACAGCTGCATCACAGAACCATGTGGCACTAACCCAAGTGGAAGCTGTATCTTTCAGAATGACATGCTACTTTCAGTTTGACGGTCAACTATGTTCAAGTTCTGAAATACCTGTAGGTTTCAAAATTCCAGTTATGTCTGTTAAAAGAAACCATAAAAAGGCTCTCTTAGGCTACCCTAACCTTCACAGTAAGCAGGCTAGGTAAAATTCTGTCTCTAAAACATTATGTTGAATATCGTGCATTACAGCAAACTAGAACAGACCACAATTTCACCTAAAAGAGAAGTTTTCAGAAACTTCAAACAAAAGCCACTTGGTCTATATAAGTATTGCACAGTTTTTGTCAATTTCCAAAAGAACTATGCTGTATAAATCTATGTTCCTACATACAACTAAACTCATTTTAAGACTCTTAGTTAATTGCATGTGAAACAGCCACACATTAGAGCCCAACAAAAAGCCCTTGTTGCAAAATCTTCATGGAGCTTTGCAGTGAAAAATTTATTACTAAAAAGCAACAAAGACAAAAATAATTGTAAGGACAGATAACAATGACCTTATGTACAAACTGAGTTGATCTGCATAGATAAAAACACTGCATTTTGGTGAATTGACACTTTCTTAAACTACTAAAGGCAAACGTGTATTTAGAGAAGAATTTCTGCACTGCTTCACACAGAGGAGAAGCACAACACCACTCAATGGGTGGGTGACGCGGAGGCCCAATACAGGTGCCCAGAACACAGAGGCCTTCTGTGTGGTGCTGGCCATGCACGGAAACCCCCTCTTACCAGCTGGGCTGCCCTGCCGTCCTCAGGCAACCGGGCGCTTCAAAACCTCAGCTCTTTACAGTGCTCATACAAAGCACTTAAGATCAACTCAGCCACTGGCATACAAACAAAACCCTGTCCACTGCACACAGCACTAAAGTTAAAAAAATATAATAAAAAATTAACCTAACACACAGAAGCATTAATAACTCCAGCCAAGTAAACCTGCAGAGATGCTCTGTGGTAAAGATGCTCGTCCAGTACATGGGCGATTTTATTAAATACGAACTTAGTGTTCCTGACAGATACATATTCGAACAGCTCTCATACAAGCAACACCACTTCAGATGGGTCATGCTTGCATCTCAGCGCAAGGACAAGTGAACAAGCGCAAACTTTCAGTGTTTCTTTAAAAAACGCAGCACGTCTTAAAATAATCTACTTAAGTCAAAGGGGCTCCTGAAGATCTGCAAGTCATTATGAGTGCTTGCTTACTTCCCGAGACGTTTTGGGAAGCTGGTAAGAATAAAAGCTGATGGACAAAATGTCAAAGTGAAAAGCCAAGTGAAACTGTCCTCTGTCACAGAGGCACACAATTCAAAGTCAAACCTCACCTGCAGTGCACTTTAATGTTTGTCTATCAAACAGCAGTACAGCCATGTTTGTGCAGTAGACTGCAGTGAAGAGCTGATGATACATTTCATCTCAATAGTAAACACAACCAGACTATCAAGATAGTAATCACCTTCAACCATTCTGCATTTGCTTAAATGAAAACTACACAGAAAATGGATGTCATGATACATATTTTCATGTTTAATGCTAAGAATTTAAGTTAATGAAAAAGTGGGTTAGAATTTACAAACATTGTGATGATACAAACATTACTTTACAACTCCTAAGTTCAGATGCCTATCGACTAATGTGACTTCAAGTATATAATAATAATTTTTAAAAAATCGAGGCCTCGACTTAAAGCACATAATGCGCCATCTGGCAAAGGCGTCGTCAACCAAGAGGAAAAGCCTGCAGGAGGCACCTAGCATCTGGAGCTAAACGCATACCTGGCAGAGTGGGACAAGATAACTGACACTGATGATACATAGCACACAAAGCGTCACATTGGGAACAGCATGGCAGGAGTTCTGAACAACTGGCGCTGTCTGTATGCGCACAGCACGCAAACACGCCTGATAACCACGTCATTCACTGTGTGCCCTTCTAAACTCAGCTGCGAAAAATCACATTATCGCTTCGCACAGGGAGCAGACACTGTGGTTTCATATTGTTAACTTTGACCTCATCTGCGCAGATGCGACAAGCAGCAGGAAATGTGATGTGATGTTTCAACGTCGAACAAGAGAGGGGAATTGTTTAAAAAAAAAAAAAAAAAAAAAAAAAAATAAGACAATTGGTACCAAAAA
>JABJVR010002486.1:0-17328 GCA_025773905.1 Chitala chitala
TGGGAGATAGAGAGGGTGTATCAGACTGGAGTGCCTTGGGAGATAGAGAGGGCGTATCAGACTGGAGTGCCTTGGGAGATAGAGAGGGTGTATCAGACTGGAGTGCCTTGGGAGATAGAGAGGGTGTATCAGACTGGAGTGCCTTGGGAGATAGAGAGGGCGTATCAGACTGGAGTGCCTTGGGAAATATGCCTTTTTCGCTCTGACCTTTAAAATTTCAGGGACTCCAGTGTTTATAGCATGATGTCTCTGCAGTAAGGAAGCTCTGGTTTACAGGCTTTTCCACTTGAAGCATGCGAGAGAAAAAGCAAGGTTTAAAAACTCCCTTAAAAATGTTAAAATGCTAGAAAATAGCAGTTTTCTACAGACTGATGACACAGGAAAGTCTTTGTTTCCAAGCAGAAGCAGTGTAATATTATCCCTGTGACAGGTTAATAAAAACAACCATTGTTACTTGTCATATTTGATTATATTAAATACTAATACTGTAATACTTCAAAACGGCTTAACAATTAGATCTCTTAAATTATAGACATACAGCACATACTGCATAGTCCAGCGCAGTTAGATTTAATCATCAATCATAATGACAAATTGCTTCCATTCTTTACATTTCTAAAGATTCAGTAACAATAAGGATTTCCATTTCATGAGAAGGTTTAGTGGGGCCAGTATTACAGAAGCAGTGCATTGTCTAAACGACCTTTAAAACTGACTGTGCAAATCTTCAGCAATATTATGTAGATAACAGGAGATGCCCTTAAGCACCAGAAATGTATCAAAAAATGCAAATCCACAGATCACAAGCTTACTGTTAATTATGGTCCACTCTTTCTTTAGAAAAGACAGCAGAGCTTGACCTCTTTTTTAGTTAAAAGTTGTTTATCTCCATTGAAAGCTTTCTACTGCAACAGATAATATAGTGTTTAAGGACGCACACACTTAAATGGTGATCTCAATGAAGTGCAAGAGGATGCTACTTCTTGTGCCCTTGAGGAAGGAATGGGTTAAATGTAAGAGTGGACCTTTGGACAACGCCTTCTCAGTAATAACAATGGCAGAACAGCCTGAGATGCTTGTACTATTCCTGTTCCTTTTCCTCAATGACAGGCTTTGTTATAACAGGTAGCAGAGGCAGGACTCGGACGCAGAATGGCAAAACATAGATTTCACTTAAATTACATCATATTCGCATCTGTAATTTGGTTTCACGGGATCACGCTTGGCTGTCACAAAGGCTAAAAGATATTTCAATAAAATCGAGAAAATGAGCCAAACACTTGGATCGTTTCAACACATTCAGAGCAAATGTAAACTTTTTTTAGAAACTACAAGCCAGCAGTTTGTAATATGTAATTGAAAATATGATCGAGAGACCTTTAACCCTCTCTTTAACATTCTCCCACCACACACCTGTCGAGGGGTAGGCTGCCTTACAGCCTCGCCATACCAAAAAGTGTTCCCTGAAGAAAAGATTTTGAGTTTATGTTAACCAAGCAAATGAGGTAAGTTGACTGTGTAACCTACCCAAACATTTAATAATACATTCATCCATTATCCCATTGCTTATTCCTTCTAGGGTCACAGGTAGCCTGGAGCCTATCTCAGGCAACCTAGTACTCAAGGCACAGTATATCCTGGACAAGCTGCTAACCTATCACAGGGGGACACACGCTAAGGGCAATTTAAATTTCCCAATACTTCTAATGTGTATGTCTTTGGATTGTGGAAGGAAACAAGAGAAACTGGAGGAAATTCCACACACACACACACACACACACACACACACACACACACACACACACACACACACAACTAATGTTAAAATGGGCTTTTACTTTCCACCCAACCCTTAAAGTGTCAAAGAAGGATACAGCAGGCAGCATATGGAGTCTCTGGCATTGTAGCTGCTGACAGCACATGTTGATCAAATCAAAAGCTTACCAGTAAATGGTGTCCTGTTTCTATTGATTTTAACAGTGCTCACTCTAGACAACATCCAATTAAGATAGCAGAAATTCATTGGAGCATCCAAAATCTCGTTGAGCAAATTTATTTTCTTTTTGTCCGCTTACAGTTTATCTGCAGACTAATATTGTTAATAACCAAATGAGAGAGAAAACGTGTGAGGGAAAAGTTGTCTTTGTGTTCCACATGTGGATCATGTGTCTGCTTGCTGTGACAGTAGGCTACCATGTAGGAAAATGAAAAATATTAGCTGTCCCATGGAAGGGCAAAGTGGGGCGCATGTTGTGCACATCAATGGGCAAAACACAAGAAACACACACAGGCTGTTTGGAAGTCCTAAATCCGCTCATCAGTTCATGACCAACTCCCTCACCTAAATTTTATGAAAAGAAGGAAACTGTGGAAATCTTTTTGGTTTGTTTTTCTTCACTGAAATGGGGCCACAAAGGTTACGTACACATACTGTAATTCTCTGTTAAAGATGGCGTAGTAAAACTGCAAAAAATACAGTCAACATGTTTGCAGTAAAAAGTACTGGTGTTGAAAGTTTTTTTTTTCTGAAATGAGCAGCACCTCACCTTTACATGAGCTGCTAAAAGCATTTTAACTGTTGCTCAATGGCCCTCCACTTGAGTTATGGCATCCAACAAATAATTTAATAAAATTACTTCTGAAAAGATGGTCTGCAGATCATTTGGCATGTGGGGAAGGAGCTGCTGTGTCTAAAGTTCTTCCTGTGTAAATCTCTGGGAGATGTTCTCCTATAAGGTCCATATCACAGTTACATTCCACTGCCTTCCCTATTTCAACTTTAACCTCTGGGTGAGGCTATTATGTGTATGAATCTTTCTGTGAAATTGGACACACTACATTTGGCTTAAAAGCCTCTGGAAGGAATGCGAGAAGTTATGCCAAGTTTGTTACCACATCAGGACATCATGCACTGGAAACAAGAGGCAAAGATGCAAAGCAATGAAGATTGACGTGAGAACAAATGTGATTGCAAAATACCACAAAACCACTTCGGCAAGATGCTATTGGTCAAGAAGTGTAGGTCAAAAAAGAGGCACCACAGGTTTACACTGGAAACGTTAATCATGCTGTAACTAAATGAGGGGGAGTCAGTATATGTGGATCTGGACAAAGAGGTCAGTTCTGAAAATAAAATGAAAAAACGTGGAAACCCTGGAAGGGTAGAGAGTTCATGGAGAAACTGAGATCATGCAGCTGGTGGGTGGACGGAAGGAAGCTGCAGGCTAGGCTGGACACCAAGTCCTCTTTGCCAAGTCTGACCTCGGTGGTCCAAGCTTGGCTGCCAGCCAGCTGGATGCGTCCGCTTGCTCAAATTCTGCTGTGCTGCACGCAGCCTCCGCATCTGACAGGTTTTGTGATGGTTGTGCTTTTTACGCTGCTTTCCTTTAATACATGGGTGTGCCCTGTAAGCAACCCCTAGTTCATGTGTGCTGTTTGTGGGAATTTTGCTGGCTTGTACTGTTTTATTGCTAGTTATTACTTACTCAGAAGGTTAGCAGAACATTTGATGTGCTCGATGTTTTTCACATTAGATTATTCCATGTGCTAATCCATAAATGTTGTATCAACATTTACATTAGAGCAGTACAATGTTTTGTTTTAGAAATTATGCACAAATGTATATTGTTTTGTAGCTTGATTCTACACATTTAAATGAATGGTGTTTTACAGATATAATTTGTGGAAGGGTTCATATGCACTTGTTTTGCTTTGTAATTGAACATCTGAAGCACTAAACACCATATTAGTGCCATCAACACTGAAACAAGCAGTGATTCAACCTCATTAAAAGAAAAACATACTTTATATTCTTGTAGTCTACCTAACTAGACTATCTCTAAATTGCCTTTTCTGTCTAAGATATTGAAGAAAATTCTTTATTCAGAAATCATGTTTGGACATTGTAACGCAAAAGCAAAACATGGAGAGGATGGATCTCCTTGTGCAGAGCAGAATTTATTTAAGAACAAGTCCAATTAGAATGCAATTCAGGAATTGTGATTCAAGAAACAGGCAATTGTTTTGGTTCTGGGAGGGTCTATCTGTGACATAGACTTAGATAAAAGACTTAGAAAATAAAAAAGAAGTGTTAGTATTTTGCTCAGATGGGACTAAATATGACCAAATTTGTGACCTGTCTGCCTTAGACACTTATGTGAAGCCCTCTGTCAAAGACTTTGGATTTATTTTGGATGATGGGGTGAGGTTTGCTAAACAGATTTATTCCATTATCAGATTTAGTTTTGTTTAATCTGAGATTATTTACCAGGATTAGTCTTTTTTGAATAAAAAGGACCTGGAAAAGTTCATTCATGCGTTCATTACCTGTAGAATCAATTATTGCAATGTTCTACATGACAGAGTAGCCCAACCTTCACTGGCCAGAGTGCAATTGGTACAGAATGTAGAAGGGCCTTTCTAACATATTTATCATCCTTGTCTTTGTTTAAGATTCATTTGAAGGCAGAGTTATTGTCTCAGGCTTTCAATGTTCCAAAGAATATTGAGATTGTGTTGTTATTTTTAAAGCTATAGTGAGATGAGCCTTTGTCCTGTAGAACTGTCTGTGTTGCTGTTTGTATTTGTTTTGATTTGTAATTTTTTAATGATCAAATTTTGTTTATTCTTGGCTTTTATGTTTCTGAAATTGTCTTTATCTCTAAAGCACTTTGGACAACAGAATTGTGTTTAAATGTGCTATATAAATAAATTGACCTTGACCTTGACGTAGAACAAGAGTACGTGCAGTCACATATATTTTGTGTCAGGCTGCAGTACATCAGCACAGCCGTTCTGTATTACATTAAAGTCTCGATTACACTGTTTGAAGTCCATCAACTAAAATACTTCCCTCCTCAGCCCTTCTTGTGACTAATCCAACATATTAAAGCTGGAAGAGGTCTATTTTGGCCCAGACGTTTCATGTGTATTCCTGTGGAGAGATGTTATCAAAATAACACTATTCCTTGCATTGTATTATATTTGTGAGTTTAACAATTCTACATCTGTACAACAATCAGCAGTTAAGTTTACCTTTAACGTGACTAAGTTTTGTTTTGCCATATTGAACTTTCATTTTCGTAATTTACTTTTGATATTTACCTACAATCGACCACTAGATGGGGGTATAGTCATCACGTTGTAAAAGATAAAAGAATAAAATCTTTTGTTTTCAATTAAGTACAATATTTTCTTTACATGATTTAACATAGAATTAAAGTACACCTCACTGCTATTTTAAAATGTAAAATTCAAGATTAGGAATAATGATGACCTATAACATAAACACCAGCTGTTACTCATGCACACAAGTACACAAGGTGAGCCTGGAAAACTCATCACTTCAGAAAAATATGTGAGGTTATGCAATATTGTATCAAGGAGAACAAACAATAGCAATGAAGCCAGACACATGTTTAGTTACATTTGGATGCTGTGTTAACACTGTGATGTGATATTTTTATTGAACTCAACTGATACTGAAAGCCTATTCCACACTTCTGAACTACCTGTATGAAAAAATTAACTATTAGCATTAAACAACTTTTGCTACTGTCTAAGACAGGTTAGCATTAACACAGAAATTCAGTTTTCTAAGAAAAAAAAGCTAATTTTTATAACTTTTTTTTTTACCTATACTTTCAAAAGGCCTTCAGAGCTACAAATGTTCATTTTTTATGTTATTTTTTATTTTATTATTTATTTTGGATGCCGTGGAAGACAGGAAAGTTGGCAATATTCAGAACTTTGGTGTTGCTGACACGGAGGCAATTAATTTGTTTTCTTCAAAGCATCGTGTTACTCTTAAATTTTGGCCACAAATGTCAAGGCATGAAGTAATATAGAAACTCTATCTAACACAGTCTGGCAACTGGTAATTGTTGTTAATTTACAAAAGGGAAAGATTGAAAGTATGGGGAATTAAATGAGAAAATGAGAATGTATCTTCTTGTCCAGAGTGTTACACTCAGCTGCTGGAGGTGCCAGAGCTCTAGATGCTGAGATTCTCATTGGGAGTGACAAAGATGTGCAGGATTAGAAATGAGTATATCAGATATGCAGGTATGATGGTTTGGAGACAAAGTGAGAGACGAGCGATTGAGATGGTTTGGGCACGTGCAGAGGAGGGATGTGGGGTATGTCAGGACAAGAATGCTGAGGATGGAGCTGCCAGGCAGGAGGAGAAGGGGAAGGCCAAGGAGGAGGTTTATGGATGTGGTGAGAGAGGATATGTGAGTAGCTGGTGTGACAGAGGAAGATGCACAGGACAGAGTGACATGGGGATGATCTGCTGTGGTGACTCAAATGAGAGCAGCAGAAAGAGAAGCAGCAGTAGATTGTGAGGAAGGTGATGGAAACATAAAAACAGAACCAAGATAAACACAAAGCAATACCAATGAAAAAGCTGAGCATTATTTAACCTCCAAATACTTTATCATTGCAACGGGACACTTACGGTTATGTTTAAATTTTGTTCAGAAATTTTTTTGCTGGCTTGAATACGTGATAACCGTGGTAAAATAATGGCTATCCTAGTTTTACGAGCTGATGCGATGAAGATGAACTGAAATAAGTCATCTTGTTTAAAAACTAACGAGGCAGTGGTAGACAGTGTTGCATGACATTGCGCCTCCCTTCTTTTTAATGAACGGACAAAAATAGTGTGTTTACTCTTAGGGTTCTGATCCCTGTTTTCCCACAATAATCATGTCTGAACTGCAAATAAACCACTGTGTCAAGTGTGTACAGAGCATTCTGCTGTTTGTGCAGGACTTTGCCTTTCTGATGTAACACAGCATGTGTTTATGTGTGCCAACATAATTGGTGTAGAAAAGAATGATTTTGCTAATGCTGTATTTATACAAAAACACTGCACCAAGTTAGCCTTACCCCCAGGTGTAGGTCTACCTGTAGCTGTTTCCAAATTGTGTATTTTCACAATGATTAATTTATTATCTCAGGCATCATCTTAACTCAGGAAGTTATGAAATGTATTGTTCAGATTTTAATGAACATGGAAGAATATTAGTGTGAAGATGACTGATAATCCAGTACAAAACAATGATTATAATGTTATTAGTATTACCTAGAAAACTCTCAAACTCAAAACACAAGTGAAAGGAAGACTGTAAGGAAGTGTTGCTCTTGGGACTAATGCCATTAAGTAACCAGTGCATGACCAATGGTACAGTTTTTTCTCTGAAAAGCAATGGGATGTCTGCATAACTACAGTTATATACAGCTAACAGTCTAAATAACTGGGGAGACATGCCCCCCCCCCTCCAGCTGCACCCCTGGGCATGACCATGACTGTGCATACTACTTCACTTCGGCCTTCTATACTCAGTTTCTTTTATGATTTATCCCTCATGAAGTGTAAAATTTTTACCATCTACTTCCAACATTTCTCCAATTCCAACAAAATTTGGTCATAAATGCACACATTGCATGTGCCAGCAGATGGCACTGTGGACTCAGAACCTGCAGAAATGGATTGCGAAATGGATTTGGCTCACCTCTTTTTTCTTGTGTAATTATTACTCTGTAGTTTTCTTTTTGAGTGAAAACAATTATTAAATAACTTTTTGATACTAGAACTCACCTCTCGTTCTTCTCTTTTAGCTTTTGTGCACCTAACTTCTGCTACATGTTCCAGACTACAAATCCGCAAAGCTGTTCATTTATGGTGCTCAAGAACCACTTCTGAAAAACAGGGGTGCAACATGCACTTTTTAACTGGATGTGGGATTACACATTAAACATTGGTACAGTATGGTGTGTACTGTACGAGTATAAAATATCACACACAAATTTAAAGATACAATGTTTTTAAAAAATGTGTATGTTTTGTTAATGTAGTACAGTGTTGTATCCGAACATCAAACTCTATTCATACACACGAATAAGGCTGTGGACAGAGATGAAACACTTACTAAAACGCTCCCCACTGCTTCACATCAGTTCCACTACCTTGTCAGTTTACTGAAATTTGTTGGAATAAACGACAAAACTCTTTTATTATATTTTAAGTTTAATGTTTCCTTGCAAAAACACATCATGAAGATAACCCAGTGTCTTACACCATAATGTACTCACTGGCTTTATATACATTCATGCATTTGTACAAGAATAACCAACCAAGTAATTAGCCGCATGTGCCGCGTTTCCATTCAAACGCGCAGCAGACGGCTGCTGAACTGCATCAAATCTGTTGGGAATATATAATAAACACCCTAGACAAACTTTGACCCACTACCGCATATACCGCATACGGTATAGGAACAAACAGAACCAGCTGTACGCAATGTGTGAAACATGTGTCCTTTCCTTTCTTCCGAACACACACACACTGGCCGGAACTTTGGCTGTAAAACACAATGTAACTCTTGCTTCTACTTTGCCATTTTGTTGCGTTGTGGACAGTAGCGACGGGTATGCGCCTTGTCTCCGGTAGCGTAACAAAAAGGGCATACGTATCGCCGCAGAATCGGACACATTATTTTCCCGTCACGTTGTTTAAGTCGGTGGGAGCGATATATCTCTTCCGTCTCCCCGTTTTGCTTGCAGAAGGCACAGTAATCGTCACCGTTAGAGCCCGAAAAGGCGCTGGATGAACTTGGGCTCGAAGTACCGCGAGAGTTCGCTGCGAATTCGCGTTGCAGATCCGCTCTCGCAGCCGCTGGTGATTGACATTCCGCATCAGTTCCCTGCTCAACGTTGCGGCCGGCTTGGTTCGTTTGGATTAATGTACTAAGTTTCAAGTAATCGTGCCACATGTTGAAAGTATTATTGTGGCCCGTGGAGTTTTTGTCACTGTCAAAATTTTGATCCATCTTAAAGAGCAATTTGGGTTTTACCTGGACACAACATTTGGAGTTCTATTTATAAGCAACTAATTAGACGTACGGCCATACTGTCTGGAACGAGAGAAACATTGTATATATATGTATGTCTAGTCAAGACTTTAATTTTATTATTTTAATTTCTTGATTGGGTTACGAGCATTAAGAAATGTGTGCGTGCACCGTAATGTCGCTGTACGATAGATTGTATAATTCGGACACGGTGGCCCAGTGGTTAGACAAATACTGTATTGTAAAAGTACCAAAGGGATCTGCACATCATCTACAGAATATCAGAAGGTCACTGCCTGTTCCATTTAGAGGACTCCGTCGATAGCAGTGGAACTTCACCCTTTCATTTATAGTGGTCACTACAGTGCACAGCTATTTAAAATCATTCACTTAAAAACTCAAACGTATGCATGCCACCCGAGTGAACGTGTGAAGAACTTGAAAAATGCATGTTTAAAACGTTATTTCGTGCATTTCTTTGCATAGTTGCTTTCATAATTCATGCGTGAAAGGGTGAAATATGTGGAGGAGAGTTTATTACCTTTACCATAATATTCCTTAAATATTGTTAATCAATACAATATGAATTGGTAAAACCTGTTTTACAGGACTGTCCAATACATCTTAAAATTTACAATATTTCTATAGTATTCGAAAGAGAAAAAACACCTTAATAATGTCATTGTTAAGTTTAATATCCTTTAGATTTGAATTTCAGAATACTTTCTTCGCTATAAATAATTTCCGTTCAGTTGGCAGATAAATTACTAGAGAGAGGAATCGTCAGATAAAAATATTTATAGCTAACTTATGATCAAACTACTTTGACCAGTAATGTTTAAACATAAAATACAGCTGTCTACATTACTTTGAAAATGTAGAATGCTTTAGTGGACAATCCTTTAAATCCTATTAATAAACAATCCTATTAATAAAATGCTTTCCTCAATAATAAAGATTATTACATTTGTAAATCGTCAAATAAAAATATTTATATATATATAATTTTATTTTATATTTTTTTTACAAAAGCACGAGTGTACGTATTGAAGTACACTGTTCAAATACAAGCATGTTAATGGAAAAATCCGTCTCTAGCAAATATTTTTAACGGAACCAAATTATTGTTTATATTTTGCTTTGTCTTACAAAATTTTTCGTTTTTAAATAACTTATTTATTTATTTATTTATTAAGTATTAAATGTTTTACGTAAGGAGATATGTGACCTTTATTTCCTCTCTCACCGGTTTCTACTTGCCGTTTTATTTGCAAAACCCGCAGTATGCGGTACCGCTATATTGGTACTCCGCACCTTGCTCAAGGAACCTGCAATCGCGTTGCGGGATTCTCGCTGGCGACGCTATGTATAAACGAATGACAAACGGTGTCTACAAAGTTGCCTTGTGCACATTTACGATGAACACATCTTCTGACCTAATCGTCTAAATTTCACGTAATTGAGCCACACATTAAGATGGCCATTATTCAATATCGAACCCCCACCCCCCCGTTTAAGTGGACACGACGTTTAGACCTATATGCTTCGCTACACCGATCAGCTGTCTGGCGTAATTAAAACATTGTATCCGTTCTTGTCTGGCCGTGTTAGTTTTTCCTCAGAGACGGGCGCCAGCAGAAATTATCAAAGGGATGGACATGATTTTCATGAGGTGACACAAACACTAAGACATAAGCCAAGACTGACAAAATCTGACGTTAACATTCGTCTAGAAACGTGTACTAAATGTTGTCCTGACAAAAATGATAAATATAAATTATAAAGAAATACACTGTAATATTAACGACGTTACATGAGGAAGTTTTTCAATAGCCCCGTGAACAATATATTGTCCGCAAGAGATACACGAAGTACCTGTCTCCAGATGCTCGGTGAATTAATTAATAGTTTATTTAATTTATCTTAATTTAAGTAACTGCATTTGATCTTTGAAAACCCTTCCTGTAGACTGGTATCGTAACCTCCAAAAGAGGTGAGCAAAACAATGGAAATCTGTTGACAGAGATCAGGAGTCTTTATTATGTTTTCGATCTTATTATTGTAGCAATAAACGGACACAAACACGTTTAATAATAGCTGTCATTCAGCTTTTTAAATACATATTGCACATATTCAGATAATAATCACCATCACCACGATGATCACGCACGGTAAATCCGACTTTTGCAGCCACAAGTCATTTCCCTTAACCACGTAAATTCACTTACGGACATAACTTCACAGCTGTATACATTTTATACACTGCAGTAAAACGTCAGTGTGTAACTACTTACATGTTTTATATTCGATGTGAAACGGTAAGTTTTATTAACGACACCGTATTTAAACTGAAAATGAGTCCCCATTAAAGTAAGCCTAGCGACATCTCTTAGCATATTTACTAATATACCAAGTTTACATACTAACGGGTAAGGCGTAGTGTTTTTTCATGATTTCTGTCTGTATGCTTGCTTGTTTATACTGTTTTTATTTGAGTTTGTTTGTATTTATGCCTTACAACACATGTTCAAAAAATGTGAATTGCTTTTTGATGTGTAATAATATGAATTACATGTGTAATGCAGTGTAACATTTCGTAAACAGCGTTTAGAGACAGCTGAAATACCTACTTTTTTCTAAACTCCAAATTTCATGTGATGTTTACAGTAAGTCAATGTATAACGTTTTCTTTTACTTCCCTATAACTGCATGTTTTTGAAATTAAAGTTTGTCATGTCCCTGGTGCTGTCCTATCTAGTTTTCCCCATTTCTACCTTGTCTACTTCTGTTTCCTGTTTTTAGGTGTTCAATCTCCTCTAGTTAAAGTCTCATCTCTATCCTCTCTAACTTTCCCCCTCTATATGTTAGTCTTTGTGTTTGCATTCCCTGTTAATAGCCTTATCGCCTGCACCTGCTCCCGTTCTTGTTTGTTACCCTATTTAAGGTCTTTGTTTCTCTCAGTCTTCTGCCAGTTGTTGTTGGTATTCCTGTCCCCTGTTTCCTTGTCTGCAGTTGTTTGTGTTGTTGCTCTGATTCTTTACTGGTTCCCCTGCATTCGGCCAAACCGTTACAAAGGTATTCAGTATCATTTTGTTGATGTTGTACATTTTTGGAATATCGACATCAGTGTCAATTATATTGATGCCAAAAATGAATACATTAAATAAGAAATTTAGTTATTGCTTGTGTAGCACAAGTTCTCAGCTACATACAGTAATCTTCCACACAGCTTCAAATGGAAGCAGGGACCACCTACGTAGCACACGTGTAAATACTCAGCCAAATCCTCGCCATTACCTGTACTCTTATAATATCTATCCATCCATCTGCCATATGTCTTATCCTGTGTAGGGTCTCGGGGGTCTGGAGCCTATCCCGGGGAGCTTGGGGCACAAGCCATGGGAAACTCTAGACAGGGGTGCCAACCCTTTACAGGGCAAAATTGCCTGCACTAATGTTGAATGTGTATAATGCATGTATTTGAACTGTGGGGGTAAACCTGGCAGAAAGCCACAAAGTACAGGGAGAATATTTACATCCTGTACCCACACAGACCAAGTGAGATTTGAACACCCAGCACTGGAGGTGTGAGATAACAGTACTAATCACTGAGCCACCACACAAGGTAGTTACACTTTACACTACTAGTATTCTGACATCGTGACAGACATTGTGACTTTACACCAACAGATCCTAATGCATCAACGTGCAATGCGTTACATAACAATGCATTTAATGGCAGTAAGTCTCTGTAGACAGCTGAAAACCTCCGCACTGAAGAGGACACAGGTCAAACAGGCATACAAGTTTTCTCCCAAGTATTGATAATAGATACTCTCCTAAGAGGCAGCTCCAACACAGCAAGCAAGCCAAAATGCAGTTTATTGTTGTGTTTTATGTTGAGTTCTACATTTGTATGAATTAAACCTATAAATGTGTGATACAGAGTTCAAACAACTGGGTAACGTCTTGTTTACGTTAATAGCTTCTATATATTAATTTTGTGCAGTACTATCGTGTAGTTTAAGCTACGAAGTCCTGGGTAATTGTAGTGTTATTTCTTGTTACAGCGCCACCATGTGGCCGTATTTAATCATACTTAGTACTTCTTAATTTGATGTAGAGTAAGTTATTTTGCTGTTAAGTTTTACATTTAAACTCTAAAACAAGTGATTTTGTAAAGCGGTTTCTTTGTTGACACTTGCAAAGGGAAAGCATTTGTATATTGTTACAACCCATTTATACCAGTCTTAGAATTTTAATTGTCTTCAAATTTAATTTTATAATATTCTCAGAAAAAAAACTATGCATTTTCTTCTGTCATGAACATTTTGCACTGAAATTGCAAAACAATGAATATATTTTTTAAAAAGCTTTTTACTGTGCAACAGCATCAATATTATTGTAATGGGGACAGGACAGAAGGATAAACAACAGTCTTGTTTTGAGTTGATTTGTGTTTATTTTCAGAATTAAAAAAAAGGTGTTGTTTGGGGAGAATAATGGTTGTTACTGTCTATTATTCTCTTCTTCTGTGTCCTAGCTTTTTTATTTCAGGATTTTTTTCTTTCAGGCTTATTTTACCTCTTCAAACATGCATAACTCTTACAAACACATGCTGCTGCATAAGACAGATCACAGGAGAGAACCTAAAATAGCATACACAGAACTGCTTCTGGACAAATTAAACTCCCAGAAGTCTCAGCTGCATGCTTTATTTCTGTGTTTAACATCATTAACCTCTCTGATAGGTTGTTACTTCTGCATGTTGCTTGTTTCCTTCAATGACTGTCTCTTCTGTGGCACCAGTCACATGTGGTTGCCTATTACATTTTACATTTTATTCATTTAGCAGAAGCCTCTGTCCAAAGCAACTTACAATGAATAATAGTACACATACGTCACACAAACGAGGTCTGTTACCTCATGCTATTTCTTCTGACAGGAAAGCCCAAGTTGAACTCTCACCACACCTTCCACTTTCACATTCCCGGCCAGAATGTACAGTCAGGCAGAAACGTAGGAGCAATACCTCCCCTACAGATCATCAGTCAGACCACCACAATAGGGGTGGTGGAGAGGAACGGGGTTTAACCTGTGATAAAATACAAATGCATGCTGCCTGAAAATGTGTATTCTATTACACTGACATGCTAGAACATACATAGAATGTCATCAAAGTACTAATAGAATAAATATTGTGGTCCCTACGGTCAGACCAAATTCAATGCACATGTGTTCCTGTAACACACCTGCAATAAAAATGCTATGCGGTGAGTCCTGAATCACAGGCCCCAGCTTGCTGGTGCGTGTTTGATGTGGGTGGGGGTGAGGGTCCTAGGTACAGGATCTCCGTGGTGTCCAAGGTACAGAGAAGCAATAAAGCCCAATCTTTACAACCGGTGATAATGAAACTTTCTGTAGACTGCAGCTTTACAACCTTGTTTTGGTTAATCATTTCAGTGACAGGTGATCACAGATATCTGGTCATGAATATCTGGTTTTTAACAGAAGGAAGTCTTGTTTTATGCTAACCGGTGAAAAGTGGGATAAAGAAACAATTTCTCCTGTTAACTGCCTGCCATGTCTGAATACTGTCTCTGTTGCTACAAATTTAGTTTCTGAGCTTGTGACTTTTGTGCTAGATCTGAAACATTTCACAGGAGTATGAATCATTGGCTCACAAATGAACACATTCTCCATTAACATCTCACTATTTCATGCCCCCTCCTTCTTTCTGATGCTTAAAAGGAAATGTCCCATGATTCCCCAAGAGACCCCTGGGTGTTCCTGTGCTTTGTGCTGTGCAAAAACCAGTGTCTGGCGGTAAGTATACAGAACGATTATTTGTGCCAGACACAGAGAGGAATGTATCTGCACAATTTGAGGCAGACCTCATTCTCTAACAGGTGCATTGAAATTTCATAATAGTTTTTTATGCACCCCAGAGCATGCAGTTGCTATACCATATGTTTGCTTGACAGCAAAATATTTTAAGGCCAAAGTCTGAGAGATGAGTTCATTGCTTGACACTGCCATTAACCAATTATGGTGTGAAAGTTACAACATTCAGGCCTCATAAAAAATTTCAACTTGTGATTTTTTTTTCATTGCATAAATTTCAGGGGCAACGACCTATTCACTGCTCATTCCCCTAACCCAAGGGAAATACCAGCCAATGTTCCTTTTAATCAAAAAATAAATGATTATTTATATATTTTTATATATATTTATTAATTCACCATAACGTAATCTGTGACCTTTTTTGGGTTCTCTACCACACCACGATGAGTAAAACATCTCTGCCTTGTAATATAGCCATTGTTATTTTCCACTTTTTGCGTTGAAAGAGGAATCACTTCAACATGCGCAATTACATGGTGGAAAAAAAGAACTTTGTTAAAGTACACAAATGCTGGTATCTTTAAAGTCATAAATTACCTAATTACACATACTTGTACATGTAGTCAAACACTTTAATGCTGTTGATCAGATTGTTTAATAAGGTCTTTGATCTTGGTAACAATTGTATTCAATAGTCGTGCTACAGTTTGCTGACAAAAACTGCTGCTCAACAATGCAAGCATATAGCAACTGACGGACGAGTTTCTCCAAGATGGCTGTCCGTCAATATTTGCCTTGAGTGCAAGGAAGTGATGAAGTAGCGTGGTTCAGGTAAATTACAACTGCAATATCCTTAAGGTGATAAGATACCACTGACCTGGCAGGTTTGGGTAAAGGGCGATACTCATTCAACACCTGTTGGTAATACCCCACCCACTGAACAATAATTTGTTTTTGTTTACCCAGTTTTAATGGCTAAACAGTATTTTTAATTTGTATCCCAACGTCATTCCAAAATTTAGTACCATCTTGTTACAGAAAACTTGTTTTTCATCCAGTTGGCTTCAAAACTAAGATTTTAATGAAACAGCTGCATATTTCACACCACAAGGTAAAATAATAAAAACATATGGCTCATTCCAATGTGGTAAACATTTTTGCAGAAAAATGGCTTTACATTTTCACACCTGTTTTTGTGGCAACATGGTGGTGTGGTGGTTAGCACTGCTGTCTCACACCTCTGGGCCTGGGGCTCGATTCCTGCCTTTGGTCTATGTGTGTGGAGTTTGCATGTTTTCCCTGTGCTTGTTGGGTGTTCTCTGGTTTCCTCTCATAGACATGCCAGTTAGGTTGATTGGTGTCTCCAACTTGCCTGTCATGTGGCTTTAGGTGCATGTACCCTGCGGTGGGTTGGCGCTCTGTCCTAGGTGTTCTGGGGTGGGCTCTAGGCTTCCCTGTAACCCTTCACAGGGTGAAGTAGTATAGAAGATGACTGGCAATTGTTTTTATATTTAGCATATCGGTGAAATGTGCCGTTAATATCATCCATCCATTATCGTAACCGCTTATTCCTGGTGAGGGTCACGGGGAAGCCTGGAGCCCATAGGGCAGGGGACACCCAGGGCAGGGTGCCAACCCACCACAGGGAATGCGCACACACACACACACACACACACACACACCAATCAACCTAACCTGTATGTCTTTGGACCGTGAGAGGAAACTGGAGCACCCGGAGAAAACCCACCAAGCACAGGGAGAATATGCAAACTCCACGCACGCAGACCCAAGGCAGGAATTGAACCCCAGGCCTGGAGGTGCGCGGCGACAGTGCTAACCACCATGCCACGCCATTAATATCAGTGTGTACCAATACAAGGTGCTAAGAATGTGGGAGCAAAAAGTTGGTAATTGGAGATATGTTGATTAAAATTAAAATAATTATGTCAGACTTACAAAATCCTTTATTAGCTGTTGCCTAGATGTTGAATGCAGACATTTGTTAAATTAAGGCAAGTCAGTCCCAACTGCAGGTGTCTATGTATGTTATTGCTGGAGAATTGAGAACTGATGAGAAATATTAGCATATTTGTAATTATAACACGGGTGCAGTGTGCCTCAAGGAGTCCAGATTTTTCTTTCCTGATGATGGTAAAACAGACTAGAGGAAGCTTTTCTGCTGTCACCCTTGTGTTATAATCTCCATGCACTTTTACACACTCTACTTCAGTTTCCACACAGGCTTAGAATGACATTACAGCGTGTGTAAAGGAGCACGCATGGTGTGCATCAGTTTATTGTGGCAAGTCAATATTTTAATAATTGAGTTAAGTGAAACAGCTTGTTTGCTTTAAACATTAAGCGTTTTTCAGATACAAGTTCCTGTCATGTGGCCATACACCGATCCTGATCCAGGTACCTGTCCAGTTCCATCAGGACAACTCCTTCTCTCAGCTGCTGTGACCAAATGGCTGTCCAGGAGCCGACTGTGTTCCACACCTATCCCTCAGCACCCCTCCCCCCGGGCCCCCCCCCCCGGGTTAGGAAAAAAACAAAAAAAATAAATTAGTAAGCATTTGTAAATAAAAACTTATTGTTTTAAATGAAAGGTATAAACGATGTTTGTGGG